>JAHWFP010012219.1:1330-12732 GCA_023313725.1 Lithobius niger | reverse complement strand
CCCCGTTCCGCTCGAAAGCCTTTGGGCAGTGGGACAAATAATAATAAATTGGAGGGGAGCTTGAGACAATGTTGTTGCTGGTGTAGTAACATTTACATTTCAGCCACAGGCATCTCATCAGTTAACGAACCCCGTCAAAAGCAGCTCCTTCCATAAACCACCAAGCCAAACTCGGCCGAGCGAACGAAACAAGCGAGGTTTAATACTGGACCGAATTTGGATTTTGTGTGACTGTTTGGCTGTGTGTTTGCCCGTTTGGAAAACGCAGGGCTCCCACAGTGAAATCGTAAATTTTATTTTAAATTTTTTATGGCAAAATTGGCCCAATTTTTATGACTAATTTTATGACAAATCGACATCCTTGATTTAATTTTGGCCCCCCCTTTTTGACAAAGCTGTCAGATCAAATTAAAACACACGCAAACACAAAAGGTGTGCGACACAGTCACTTTCTTGAGATGGGCCCATAGGGCCGGTTTCATCGAGTCCCGGAAAAAAAAAATCCCTGGAAAAAAATCCCCGGAAAGAAAATCCCGGTAAAATAGTCCCCGGCAAGAAGATCCCTCGGAAAAACGTCTCTTTAACCCCAGTGCGCATCTCTGACTGTGCTGCTAGCAAAACTCCCTGACGACGGTTTTTTCATCGTTACCATCACCAGTTTTACAAATTACTGAGCCGCTAGTTATTTAGAAACCGTCAGTGTAGCTGTGAGAGCTTCAATTTCAACGTTAATGGTTTAATATTACTTGGACAGTTTGGTATTGTGCGAGTTGAGGTGAGAGTATTAATAGCTTCTAAGTCTTCGCCAACAATGAGTTTTCCTTTCGCAATGTTGTTTTTCCCCACCTTATTGCTGCTAGTTTAGACAAACTACTTAAAATTCGTGTCATTTTATAGTGTTTTATGAAATTTATGACAATTTTATGACATTCTGCTAAAATTGGAAATTTTTATGAATTTTATGAGAAGTGGGCGCCCTGAAAACGGTAACGTTCGTAATTTTGTTCGTAATTTCTAACTGGTTGAAATTTCATGGACGAGGTAGCTTCGCTGCATGAAATTCATGATTCCAAAAGGGAAATTTCCATCTGATTTTCGGTTATATTCACAACTTTCCATTGTATGGCCGTTTGTTTTGTGGCACCTGTAATGGAGCACCAGCGGTAGGGCTAGTAGCCCCGAGTACGATACGAACAACACAACGCCATTTTCAATAACAGAGAATGCAGAAAATAATTGCAAAACGGTAATAAAAACACTACGTTACCGATTTTACACGTTTTTAGACATAACGTGGTCACTTATTTTGTCATTATTCACCAATTCACCCGCGTGGTGGCTATCCAGATGCGCTCGATCGTATAGCTCGGTGTTGGATTCGTTCGCAGAGCACTGGGCAGATATCATATAAGTGTTGCACAGCAGAAGTGGTTCAGAAAAAATTTTCGAAAATAGTTTTTTTTTAATCTCTGCAAAATTAAATTAATGCCTAGTCTTAACTTTCAGTTTTGCAGTCTTGTTTGAAGGTATATCATCTTCGTTTTTCACGGCTTCAATATTTCTCTAATTTTTCATTTAATTTATTGTATTCTTTCAGAAAATTCAAAATTCGAGAAACTGTCATCAAAAAGAACGCAATGGACGTGGAAGAATATAGGAGGAGAGGTAATTTTTTAAAGTCTTCTTTCTAAATTTTAATAAGGTTATTCAAGTTCATTACGAGCAGTCGGAGGGTTAGACGTTTTCAAAATGACCGTCGGCACAAAACGTGCAATCTGTGCCTTTCTTTTCCTTGTAGTAGTGCAGCATCGGCAGCAGTCTGTTGCATTCCTTTATCTCGAGTACGTCACTAATACTAGACGAAAACTAAATGACAATCTTGCAGTTTGTTCAGCATGCAGCCATGCACCATGCAGCCAAAAAAATGGCCTCCACTAGCTCAACGCAATTATCGCATTCGCTCATATTGCATAAAAACATTAACGTCAAGGTTTTCATTAGCAAACAAAATAGATAAATAGATCTACAATGTTTATTAATGTCATAATTACCATAGAAATAAATACAGATACAAACCTATTTATGCTGTCTCTTTAGACTTATGCCGGACTGCCTGAGCGGAGAATCGACCCCGCGACCTTTGAAACCATGCTGACAAAGCCTGAGTAACTTGAGCAACTGAAAAAGGCCTTGTCAGTATGGCTCGGCGGTAGGATCTCGGCATTTGGTTTCAAAGGTCGCGGGTTCGATTCCCCGCTCAGTCAGTCTGACATAAGTCCAAAAAGGCACTGTGAATAGGTTTGCATCTGTATTTAACTCGTGTGGAGCCGTCGGCTTTCCGTCTTGTGTATTACCATAGAAAGTTAGAGCGATACGGCATTTTATCTCTTCCAAGTCTACACGGGGTCCTGGCGGCAGTTGCGGCTACTAATATCTCTGATAATGCTTTGTCTCCGAGCTGATTCGCACGCAAAGCTTTAGCAGAAGCGTCAGTAGCCGCAACTACTGCCAAGAAATGGCGTAGGCTTGGATGAGGTAGATGCTATATCCAGTTAACGTTTCTAATCTATGTAACTGGCAGCCGCCTACGTCGTAAAAATAAAAAACACGGAGCTCCTTCACCAGAGCCTTTTAAACGCGCTGTAAATTTTCCCATCCCTCAGCGGGACGTCACCTCTGCAACATCGAATGAATTAATCCATTCCAGGAGGCGGTTTTTCCGCTGATTCTACCTTAGAGACGGGTGGAGCATATTCCTATGGAAAGCAACACTCGGCAAGCTTTGAACGCACGAGGGCACGAGTTTGGAGGGCAAACGGGAACGCATGTCGCACTACGGTGGTTCGTTGGGACACACAACATTTTTTTTTCCACACACACACCCAACTTTCATGTAACCAGAACTTCGGCGTTCTAATACCGAATAAGCACGGATAAGCGACACTACAACCTAGGACGATATATGGTAAACTGCGCCCGCGCCAGTGGCGATCTTGTTCCGGTTTCACAAAAGTTTTGTTTGTGCAGAAAAACAGTTGTTGCGTGTCCCAATGAGCCACCGTATGTTGCGATCACGCAGCTTAAAAATGACCGGCAAACAACAGTAAGGAGAACGAGGGAAAGCGAATACCGTAAAGGTAAACTGTGTTAGCTAACATTTGCCATATGCGGTTTGTAAATTCTTTCGGCAGTTTGCGATAGCACAATGTTTATTTGCTGGCATCTTTGAACTCGCACTGTGGGCCGGCTTAAGATACGATTGTCAGCGTCATGTTGTCTGAGCTTCTGCGGTCCTTGTCAAGCGTGAGCGCTGTTTGCGCTAGTAACCCTTCTGTGACGTTACGTTGCGACTGTAAGAGTTACTACCCCCTGATGTAATTGGTCGCTGAGCTGTCCGGTGAGTTGAAGAAAATGCTGACAGCTTTTTTTTTTGGCAATGAAAGATGATTTTTAGCAGTACGAGGCGACCAAGCCAGCACCTATGTTGTTGCTACCCACATGTATCTAGCCCTGCATGAAACCAGAAAAGAGACGCGCCCAATACATGCAGCGCTGCAAATTGTATCTAAATTGTAGGGAAAAGAAACAGCCCTTTAGTGCATCGCTTTAGCACTGCGAGCGATAGAAACGCACGGAGTATGGTGACCACTCCTTGAACCGATATCTGAAGTTAAATTTGGTAGACGTTAACCCATTCAACCTATTGCAGTTTCTAAACTAAGTTGTTGGTATTTGCATTTTTTGTTTTTTGTTTTGTTTTTCTTTTTGTAGGTAAAGAAATGGTGGACTACATAGCTGACTACCTGCGGGACATCAGAAAGCGGCGGGTATTTCCTGACGTCACGCCCGGATACATGCGTGAACTAATACCGGAAACGGCGCCATTAGAAGGGGAACCTTGGGACGCCATCTTTGCTGATGTGGATCGCGTCATCATGCCAGGGGTAAGTTATTTTAATCAATATAATTAATACAATAATGGTACAGTTGTGGGAGTTACTCTGTTCCCTTAGCACTGAGAATGTTAGGATCAGGGATGCTGCAACTGGAATTTCTCCAAAACGGTCGACATAATACTTAGTAGGCAGTTGTGTCTTGTCCTCAAGAACGAATTGGAGCCAATCCCAGCTCCAATAGACTCGGAGGCGTTACGGCGCGTTTAGCAACGACCACAGCTTCCTTATGTTTAAAACTTGGCTTTACGTTAGAAATTCGACGCGTCGTCCAGTTAGCCGCCGATTCTGCCACCAGACGCGCTGTGAACACCCCGAAAATGAACTGCTCTAACATGTGGACTGAACTGTGAAAGGTACTCGTGACACCTGATACGCGGATTTTAAACTTAAAATATTGCATTGACGCTAAATTATTAAAGTTTAACAACAATGGCTTCTTGCTACGTACCTCTTTGTCCACTCGACATCAAAACAAAGCCTCCGGAGGTTTAAGTTCATGAATTTCAAACAGAACTTTGAACCAAGGTACGTGTGTATTGTGCTGTATAATACGCTACGGAGTTTTCTATTCTCATTAAAAATGTGTTAAACGATCCTTTGACGTAGCAATAAATCGCCCGAAGACTTCAAGGATAGTCACCGTTACCTTAAAATAATGTTCGTTTAGTGCTGCAACACCGGGAAATCTAATAATGAGAAGACTACCACGTTCTTGTGCATCCCGTTAACACTAATCAGTGTTATGATTCGAGCGCTTTCAGGACGCCCTGCGGCAGTTTTTGGCGGTACGTTGGCATGCTACGTGAAACCGAGCTTTAAGCCTTTTGTAAACGTATAAGGAAGCTATGTTGTGTAGATAGTCACATAGATTTAAATTACAAACAAAAGATGAACTAAATATGCTTAACTTTGAAATACATCACTCCCTACAATGGCGGCAAGCAAACAAACACATGAAAGTATCAGCAAAAGTACAAAATGCTGGTAGATTCACCACACCATTCCCACCTCCATCTGGATGCAACACGAATTGATTGCTCATCGATCGACGGCGTACTAACCCTAAAGCAACAAACTAAAGAATAAAAACTGAACTACATAAGTCGATTTCTGACAACCTCTTCCCCCTCTGACCCACCCTCCTGCTTTCCTCCAGCTTTACAGAAGACAGCCAATTTGAATTTGTCGTGGAGGCGCCGATCCATCCGAGCCTTTCTAAAACCAAAGGCTGCGTTCTCTGAAGAAGCTTTCTGATTAAGAAACGTTGGCTTGGTCGCCATCGTTCTCACCATCGTTCTCTCTTTTTGTCCTTCCATCTGTCTATCCCTGATCAAAGTTGTTGGTTAGTGGAAGGAAAGACCATGTTTGCCAGATCCCGCCACGGCCTCATTAGTTTGACGAGTAATCTTTGTTTCGTAAATTAATGACTTTGCAAATATTAAAACAAGGGTCTGAAAGGAAAAAGGCGCGAAAGGAAAAGAGACGCTGCTTTCTCTTCGCCGCCGCCGGGGTCGCTGTTGCTTAAATTGCTTAGTAACCTACAATAAACACGAACCAACCATCAGAGTGGTATTAGCCAGCCAAGCCGAACCGCAGTGTCAACAAGTATATTGCACTGAAAATGGTCCAAACCGCACGACGTAAGCTCATTGATGTAAGAAGTTAACACCACTGATCTGTATTTGTAGAGATAGGTTGAATGAATGAGCTTACAAGTTTACGCTAGACCAAAAGTGTGACGCCAAAATAGAATTTCAAGGTTTTCGAAGTAGGAACGTTTTGTCTCTTTGTGTGTATATGGTCGTCTTTATCTTACAAATAAAGAGTACATATTTATTTTAACGACTGTATACTTAAATTAAAGTGGCACTATCACCGATTGAAAATCTGCAGAATTTGGCAACATCTAGCACTATCTAGCGCTTGCTTTGGTACGTCCTCGTGCACCTGGGAGCAAGTTGTAAAAATTAACGATATTAATGTCCCTAGATTTCGCCACGGTAGAATATAAAGAATCTACCGTAGCGCTATCTAGTGACAATAATATCATTAACAGCTTGCTCCCAGGTGGTACGAGGACGTACCAAATTTGTCCTCAGTACTAAGGAGACACGTGGCTTATTTGCTGTGTTAAAAGATATTTCTTTGTGCATTCCTTTGCTTGCTGTGAACAAGCACTAGAGAACTAGATAGCGCAACACACTGGAAACTTTAGTTTGGTGGCAAACCATGTTTAAATATTCGGCTGAAGAATTGCTATATAAAAAAATCAGAAAAATAAACATTTTTATAGCCAACGAAAATGTACATTAGGCTACCTACTTTGTTAAATAGCAGTTTCCCCCATTTGAGCACTTATTCCCCTAGAAAAAAGTTGTCTTTCCTGCCGGGCTCGTAATACTGCGCATGTCCGCAAGTGGTTCCATCTATAAATACGGAGTAGAATAAATGCGCAGTAGAATATCCTCATCTTTCTCCTAGGGCAATCGCCGTGCATGGTTGTTCTCGAGCCTTCCCTGCTCCGCTTCGGAGACGATCCTTCGCTCCTCTGCTCCGCTTCAACGATGATGCTTTGCCCCGCTTCAAGACGATCTTTCGCTCCGCATATGACATCAAGGGACTCGCCTTTTCTCCTCGCGGCAGCGGACTCTTCTGGATTTTGTCGCTGCTCCACTGCTGCTCCGCCACCTGATGTATGCAATTCATCCTCAGTTGATGTTCTAAACCCTGCAGCTGCTGGCTCTGTCCTCGATTCCACTCCGCAGGAGCCTGCAAGTTCTGCGATCCCTCTCCACTGGCTTCATCTCTCTCAAGCGGCACTAGCGCGCCGCTCCGACCGGACTCCTGTTCCACGTATGACTATGACTCGTCCCCCTCGGGGGCTGCCCTCTGCTGCCTTCCCGCATCTATTGTCACATTTTCCACATGATGAGCGGAGGGGAGGGCCTTTCGACCTCGAGGCCTTTCCATTGCCACCCGTCCGCTTCTGCCTTCTCCTATCATCGCTATTCCACTAGGAGCATCAGCATCTACATCACCTACCTTCACACGGTCGATCCGTCTTTCCGTACCGTTTCCCACCTTTTCTCGGATCTTTTGCATACCCAGTGACAGTCCGGTGGGATGTTGTTTCCCGGTACCTTCTGGATCACCACAGCCTGTCGCTGTATGCCCCTCACGTCCGCCATCACAGGGGGCCTCGACTTCCCTTCTGTGTTTGGAAGATTTACGTCAGGACTTTGATGTATCGTACACCTATCTATCACTGCTACGCTTTCCAGAGATCCTCTCCTTCACTCCTTGTTCGATCAAGACCAGTGTCAATTCTGGGGATTGAACAACTGACGCCTCGATATGTCTCGACGCTCCGCCCATCCTCACCACAACCTTCCTCATCAACGCGATCTTAATGCACCGACGTCATTTCTCCAACTTCTTGTTCCTGTTCATCTTAACTACCCTGCAGTTGTTCTTGGTCCAAGCCACGACCTTTTATTAAAAAAAACAAAAACAATGACAACAACCACCAACCAGGAAGCTGTTCAAATAACTGACCGCATCAAACGTGCCAAGGCTGACGCTCCGCTCCAGCTTTGTCCACACCGATCCGGCTGGCGTTGTTCCGGCCACGATCCTATCTCACATCGAGCCTCAATACATACTTGTCGTTACTTCTACCCTCCGATTTACACTTTGTCAACCTTACCGTTGCAGCCTTGCGACACCTTCTCCATCCCTATGACAAGCATTATGCTTGACAAGGATTACGCTTCAACAGTGTCTCCTCATCCTCCGGCCTTCACCAGCAGCGGTTGCGTAATTTCTCGTTAGGTAAGTATTGTCTTTCAGGTCATCAGGCTCTGCCGCTCCGTCTCCATCTTTTCACGTTTCTACGACCTCTGTTAACAGTACAGCTCCCGACTTCCCTCTCCTCACCTTGTTTCTCTTACTTTCTACCATCCGCCGTCTAGTTGGCGGAACGCACGGATTAGGAGGGGGAAGAGCATTTCCATTCTTCCCCAAAAAGAGGCTCATACGCCGCAGCCGTTTGCACCTGCCCTAACATACTACACTCGGTTTCTTCATCCTCCAACCAAACTAAGCTTACAGATTTCTAGGCTTCTTCAAGACTTCTCTTGTCACGAATAACTGTTTGATCCTCTTTAGAGCTCCAATGCTTCACCGGCACCTTCGATACGCCGATCCTACATCCGCCCTCCACGATCCGTTTCCGGTAGACCTTCCCTTCAGAAAACATTGTTTCACCACGTCGCCACTAGAGGTTTCCTCCTGCTTCTTCCTCGCTGTTATTTCCCGCGTTTGTGCATTCCATTGTGTTTGTGACAGTTCTCGTCATGTCCGACATTTCTTCTTCAAAAGGTTCTGTGCCCACAAAGCTTCTCCCGAACTTTCCGGCACCCAAACCTTGTGGGTGCATTGGTTTCAAAAGCAAGACTACAAAGTTTGATCCTCGCCCATGCTGCCAATACCACCAGGAATGTAATGGAGTCTCTAAACGCTGTCCTATATGCATCGACATCTCGCCCTCCAAATGGCCCATAATTTCGAAGAAGCAGCTGCAGCCCTGTCAGCGTGCCGCTCGATGGGAACATCAGAAAGCCGCCGAGAAATCAACTATTGTTCCCTCCGCATCAACAACTGATAAGACAGCTACGAAACGTCAGTGTCAGCCTTCTTCTCTGTCTGCTCTTCCTGATCCTACCCTTGGTTCTCTGCTCTAAAAGCAACGACGGCACGCTACTGCAAACTCTGATCCGCGTCCTGCGATGGCTGGGCTAGCTCGATCCTCTCCATCGAAATGGCAGAAAGCCGCCAAGAAATCGGCTTTGTCTCTTTCTACACCAACAGATGCCAAGAAAGCTACAAAACAACAGCTTCGACCTTCCTCTCCATCATCGCTTCAGACTCCCCTTGCTGGTTCTCCACCCAAACGCCACACCGCTCCGTACTCTGATCCGCTTCTTGCTGTCTTGACTGTCTCCATCCTCTACAACCGCTCTGCCTGTGCAACGCTCTGCCCCACTGGCTAAGGCCAAAGTACGCATCAAGGTTGCACGTGCCCCATTCGCTCTGCCACGAATTCAAACAAAACTTCGTCCTGTGCAACATGGTCGCCAATCGGCACCATCCTCCGGACTAGCTGCCTCTTCTAAGACTCTTCCTACTCCGCCTCTGTTGGGTTCTCTGCTTCCTCGACACAGCGGCCAAGCATCGCCAGCAGTTACTCCGCCACCCTCCGTTCCTCCGCCGTTTCCTTCAGCTTCTGTCCTGAGAACAGCCCTGACACAAGGACTTAACCTGTCACTTAAGGACATGGAAAACATCGATTTTAATATCCGTTTTGTTTTGGCTATTGCCGAAGATTTCTCTGAGGTACTATCCTCCTTGCGCACTGCCACGGTAGAGCTCCCAGAACTTTGGGAACCAGCCACCTCTGTGCAGGCCATTCGCGAGGTTAACGACCAATTACGTGTAACCAACAAAGCCCTTTCAAATGATCTCGAGCACATCAATCGTCGTCACAGGTCCCTCCGCATCAACTACGCTCTTCTTAAAGCAAGACTTTCACGGCCCTCACCTATTCCTTCATCTCCACCCTGGAGAGCACTATATTGTGTACGCTCCCATGCACAGAGACTTCATAACGCTCCGGCGTCTTTAACGATCCGGTCTCCAGTGATCCCACTTTCTCAACCGTCCGTCGAACTCTCACCATCCGTCGCTGACTTGCATCGCGACGTTCCCTCACCACGCCCATCACCATTTTTTGATCCTTCAGCTACGGCTAGTGTGTCTCTAACTCCCAAGTGCTCTCCGCCCAGACCTTCGCTTCCTCTCCTAGCTGATTGGACCCAAGCCGCATCCTCTTCCAATTTCCAGACTCTTTCATCTTATTCCGTATGGCAACACGACGACGCCTCCTTCATTCCTGCTTTTCACGGCATCGTTCCGCACTCTGCCATCTCCACCCAGTGGTTGCCTTGCTCTCCCTTCCACAGCAGGGCCAAAGGAGTTGCCCTGGGATTTTGTGTTTTGCCATAAATAACCTCTCCTCATTATCCTCGAACAGACATTTGTGTTGCGAGGGGCCTACTCTGGAGCTCTTCTGCCATTAGACCGAGCCTTGGACTACGTTTCTCGCTATCCTCTATACCTGCTCCGCTATCCACGCTCCGCAATCTGTGCTTCCACCTGATTCTTCTTTCACTGAACAATTTGGAAACAACTCATTATAACAGTTCATGACCATTGACCTGCAACACCTTTTCTTCTGTGCTCCGTCCTTCTCCAGCTTCGCTTGGAACAATCTCATCACTTTCACCACCACGATCCGTCAAGAACCATCGATGTTTGCACCTCCTCTACATTTTCGTTCATGAAACGTCCTTATTAGACATCGTTCTTCGAAGACATCTAGCTGTTCACTACCCAAACAAGGTAGAGGGTTTCCTACCTCTCATTATTACGTCACTACCTTTGTAAGGCTCCTTAGTTAACTCGCCTGCTACTGTTCTCCGTATTCATTAGCCACTCCTTATCCTACTCCTCCTATGGCTGGCCTAGAGTACTGGGGTTGTCTTCACCGGAACTTGCTACTTGGGGTCGCTGGCTTGTAAGGCGGGAGACTCGAAGCTAGCCCTCCTTCTAGGTGACGAAGTCTGCTATTTAACAAAATAGGTAATGTATATTTTCGTCGGCTATAAAAAAGATAAAATACCAGGGCCTGCACCTGGTTAATTTTAGTTTTTACTCCCTAATACGAAAATGTACATTACCTACATCCCTTCCAGCCTCCCCTCTATGGAAGTATGTTCTAGAGGATAGAATAAAGATGAGGATATGCTACTGTGCTCCGTATTTATAGACAGAACCACTTCCGACATGCGCAGTATGACGAGCCCGGCAGGGAAGACAACTTTCTTCTAGGGAAATAAGGCTCAAATGGGGAAACTGCTATTTAACAAAATAGGCAATGTATATTTTCGTATTAGGCAATAAAAAATAAAATTAACCAGGTGCAGGCCCTGGTATTTTAGCTTTTTTAATGGTAAATTCTAGCCAACCACAGTTCTAAACCTAATAAAAAACACACTGCACGTTTTCGATTGGAGAGCAGCCATCTAAAGGCACCGATCCTACCCAATTACGCAGTTTCCATCAAAAGAGACGTCATTCTTGTTTTTTCCACACGAACTAGATGCTGCGGCGTAAACATTAGCGTATGTTGACCAACACGATTGTGTTGTCAAGGCCGTTACTAAGTGGTCTGTGTGGCCACAATCTGCATTTGTTAATTATGTTGAATAATAATCCAAACAAAGCTAAACTGCAGATTCACCATCGTTAGTCAGTGGATTCAGCACAAAAACCACCGCAAAGAGCCGATGAATCGTATACTTCATCAGTGTTTTTTTTTTTGTGGGG
>JAHWFP010012214.1:235-26576 GCA_023313725.1 Lithobius niger | reverse complement strand
AAAGGTTGGTGGATGGGAGTGGCATGTTGATGACCAGAATATGCACACCCGTCCCCGCGGGCCCCCCCCCGCCCCCCCCCCCCCCCCCCCCGCCCCCCTGTTCTCCTAGCAAAAGGGCATGTTCTCAAGATGGTGAAAATTGCCCCCATGGGACGAAGTCGGGAATATCTTCTTGTAAATGTCTTTATCATCAGAATCACCAAAGTAACTGAAGAAGTGGATTCGTTTCCGCGATTTGTGAGGAGAGTTGACGGAAACATTCGAAGATTGGCCCAAAGAACTGTAAGAAGAAGAGACGGAGAGAGAACGCATACGAGATACATGAATTGCGGCACTGGTTGAAGGATGGTCAAAACTAAGTTAAAATTCTGCCTGCATGGAGAACGGGCAGGCAGAATAGCGGAATTTAACAGAAGAGTTCGATGTTTTTTTTTCAAAATGCATTTGTGCAATGCAGGAGAAGCCAACCTTTTACCTTTGACGGTGCTTCTATCAGAAATGGGCGATGTCTCTGACGACCTGGATCTACGTTGGGAAGAGCTGCGTTGTTTAGATGGCTGCAGCGACGTCGACAAAGAATGCACAGAAATTGGTGACACAGAGAGAACGCTTTACTGGTTTCTTGTGAAGGAGATGGACTCGGCGACGGAGCCGTCGGCAACCTAGATTTAGCTTGAAGTTCAAGAAAGTATTGTTGAACAATTTGTCGAATTTCATCATCTGATTTTTCTTGGAATCGGTTGTCAAAGAAACCTTTTCCGCGCCAACTTTAGACAATCGCACACTATTGCGGGAATGTTGCAACATTTTATTACAGTTTTTATGACACTTGGACTCAACCACAACTGGCCTGGGTTCATCAATCACGTCCTCTGGCCTTAGAGGGTCGGGTAGCGAATGGCTACTGTTGCACCTCCAGCGCTCGTTCCATAACCAGCCGGGGCTTCACTACTGGAATACGTTTCCTCGACTATCACCTTACGAGGAGGCAGCGGAGGGCACTGATAGTGCAGAAGGGGTGGGTATTTTTATGTGATCATACGAATCAGTTCAGTCAGTACAAATCTTACGCACCTTATTATTACTTTGTAAAAGAACTGTTAGATGAAGCACTTTTGTCTTAAGATTTGAATTTAATCAGCACCGTGTGTGACGAAACATGAGCGGCAACCTGCGAAAATTTATGATCATCGCCAAAGGATGGCGCCAGAGTCGCGCTCGTAGCGACATCGATAGGAGGCAACTGCTCCAGGGCAGAAACAAGGAGAGCCACCATTTGGTCGAACTTTGTGTATTATACGAAAAAAAAAACGAAACTCGATAACAAGAGTTCATGGACGAAGCAGGCCTAGTTTCGACCACATTGAATTAAACTTTCGTGTTCACTTAGGTGCATTTCTGAACTTCACTATTCACAAGCCCAATATCACTTAGTTGAAATTGCAAGGAACAGGGAGTGAGGCTGTCGTCACAGCTACGTCGCCAGGTTGCATCACGTGGCCAGCGTTCACTAGGAAGAAATCCTCTGGCGGGACAGCATTAAGGTATTGAAGATGGAGATCAAAGGGAATTTTAGTAGATTTCTTCAATTTGGAAGATTTGGAAGAAACAGAAGATCCCGCAGCACGAGCTATAGGAGTTGACAGTGTACCCTCCGGATTCGATAGAAGGGAATACGTTTGGAATCGAGAAAATTCTGAAGCTGTTGGTCCCATTTCGGGTCGGACTTACACCAGATCAACAGGATCTTAGACACAGTGGCGGCACCATGAATGGTACAAACGTCGCACTTCTCGATCGTAAAATTGCAGGGACGCACCTATGGCAGGCTGGGTGCATAACTGTTGGTGTTTTGGTGTGCACAATTTGAAAAAGACTAGCGTCGATAACATCTTGCATAGTAGTGCCCGAAAACATGTTGGAAGGTAAAAAGTACTTAACAAAAGTAAAAGCATTGAAGGGCTCGATGTTTCTACGTCGTGCCGAAAGCGATAAGTGACGTAACGAGCGCTTGCATGTGCTAATAATGGATAACACAGAGCAGCGCCATTGCCGGGAATAATTGGAACTAATTACTTTAGTAATGTTTTAAAACAATTAATAATTGTTGGTTTGGGGAAAAAGCATGAAATTAAGTGATTTTAGCACTAACATTACTGAAGTAAGTATTTTGCAGATAGTAAGGACCATCAAATTCTGCGGACATATTTCCGACCAAATAACGCTCAATTTCACACTGTAGATTGTTCAAATACTTGCAAATTTTCGATTGCCTCGAGCAAACTTCATCAGGCGATCTGAGGGTTGTTTCTTTCCTTGTTTACATGTTTTCGTTCCACTTCACTGTCAGATTGTCTTGCGTTCGTATTCGAAACCGTCACAGTACCAAGCCTCTGGCTTTGGTAAGGCCGTTCTACTTCACTCGGCCCACTCGATTCATGAGGCATATCGTTGTAAAGTAGTTTCCACTTTGCGTCCAGTTTTTGCTTAAGAACTTTACCTACGAGGTAAGTGACATTAGGATTCGTAGGGCCCTGCAGATTCATAAGTGTCAAATTTTTTTGCTCACGCAGTCGAATTTTAACAGACTCAAGGCACCTCAGGTGGTTGTCCTATTTTAAATTCGACCTGATAAGCGTCTCAGCTTGATTCCATGTGATTTCGTGCTTAGTGTCAGTGCAATGGACTGCAATGCAGCTGTCATTAGCTTCATTCTTACACATCCCATTTGTTGTATCAGTCTTGTTCGCACACCCTTTCTGGTCTCACCAATGTATACAGCATTACAGTTCCTGCACGGTACGCGATACACAGCTTCTCTGTTGTTCACAACTTTTACAAGCATCTGCTCGTCTCTGGATTTTGGCTCATTCTAGTTTTTTCTTTACTATCAGTCATTCTTGGTTTCTTACTCTGGAGCTTCTTTCCTAATTTTCCTTCATTTTTCAAGTAGGCCTTAAAACCTTCTTACACCGTTCGGCCTCATGAATTGAGTGGGTCGAGTGAAGCAGAACGGCCTTTCCAAAGCCAAAGGCTTGGCACTGTGGCAGTTTCGAATACGAACGCAAGACAATCTGACAGTGAAGTAGAACGAAAACATGTAAACAAGGAAAGAAACGACCCTCAGATCGCCTGATGAGAATTGCTGGAGGCAATCGAAAATTTGGAAGTATTTGAACAATCTACAGTGTGAAAGTGAGCGATATTTGGTCGGAAATATGTCCGGAGAATTTGATAGATCGTTTCACAGTATTCGTAGCAACGGTATTTTTCGAATAGGAACCATTTGTACGTGTTGACCCAGTCAGTCCGTTAAGCATTAGTTTAGTTGTTACTACGGTATACATTACGGTACTACGGTAATTAACACATAAAAAAGAAACTTGCACATAAATAAGGTAAACTTGCACATAGATAAGGTGTAGTGAATTGTATTGTTTTCGGAAATAATGCAATTCACTACACCTTATCTAGTACACCAACTTGAAGCACAGTGGAGACGTTTCCTTAATTAATACACCGCAGGAAGACGGCAGCACCATTGACGCAGTGAGCTAGTCCCACTGGGATCGTTCGCCAAATTCAAATTTGTGAACGTTGGCGCAGTTGCTTGCAAGTTTCCGAGGATTGGTCTAAAGAAGGTGGCAGATCTCGGCCATCGAAAATTCACCTGTAAATAACATGGAACTTTTGGTATTGCGTGAACTGTTAGTGTGAGTATATCCCCTAAATTTGTTTACTTGTTGAAAAGGGGCCGAACATTTTGTCATTGCACCCCTTTGTGGAAAAAAACTAGTTGCAGCACTGCAATCAAAGATCGGAAATTTTTTGCCAAGACTGTGTTCAATAACTGTCATAAGCTTAACACACTGAAACAATGTCTTGACAGTAAATGTATCTTCTTTAAACCTTGAAATTGCCAGCGGGCACGTTACACCAGCAACAAGAACATTAGCTTTTCCAGTGTATTTAGATCCATCATTACTGTTACTGTATTACTGGTGGTCTAAGCTTGGCACACATATTATGCAGACGTACAAACCCAGCAGTGCTAATACGTGTTCTCATGGAACTTTTTGCTCCATATAGAAAAAGAAATTCAAATTAGCTACAAAAAAAATTATGTACTATTTCTAAGAATTGAATACAGTTGTACAGTAGTACATTTATGACATACTTAGTTCTGCATACCTCATATCCAATTGGAGACTTCTTTCCTTTTGAAAATTTCTCCAGTTCAACCCAATCGCCTAGCTCTCCCAATGCAAGAATTTTCATCCAGGTGTAACTGAAAGTACGATTTTTAGTTATTCAATTCTCGCTTTGAGGCAACAACAAACCTTAAAGAGAGTTGATACAATGAAATTAACTGAAAATGATTAAATTTATGGGTGTTAAAATTATACGTATTAAGGCAGACAAGACTATATAACAAAGCTACGTAATGCCACAAGAGTAGAAAAAAATACACATTACCACCAGCAGGAAAATTCATCAGTTCACCAAGAACACCAGAAAGTTTCCTCTTAAATTTTTGGTGAAATTCCAGGGCCATCGAAAGATGGCTGTCACTGTTTTATAACGTTCGATGTTTGTTGTGCTTCGTGTGTTTTCTGATGTAGGTGAACGGCCCTGGAACTTCACCGAAAATTTAATAGGGAACTTTCTGGTGTTCTTGCAGGTGAACTGAGGAATTCTTCTGTTGGCGGTAACGTATATTTCTTCTACTCTTGTGATGTTTAACATAAGCCACTGTAAATGGGGGTTGCCGACCACTGTAAACGGCGGTTGCCAATTTTTCAATACGTAATGCAGCAATCACATTCAACAATTTTTGAAGAGAATTTTAACGCTTACGCCAACTTGGAAGTTTCAGACTTCTTCTGTATTGCGAATTTTCGGCAGGACTCACTATAGTTTTTCGGAGTTTTTTGTAAGTCAAGCAAAGTAAAACGAGCCTGTCGGCATTCAGAACATTCAACAATGGTCTGATGCAATCATTCAAAACTTGTCAAAGAAATATTATATAACAAAGTTTCATTCATTATATCTCCCAAAACAAAAGGAATTTTACCTTTAGTTACTAATTAAATATTGTTTATTTATGCTCTACGCCCAAACCTTATTGCTTTAAGCTTCTGTAGCTCTCAACCAAGTGACATCCCTGCTCATATTCCACAGGCATTACCAACTGTCCCTCACAAAAATTTGGCAAAAATTCAGGTTTGGTGAGAGCGGGAACGGTAGGTACTTAAGTATTTTATGGTTAAGTTAAAACTAATTTTATCTTTAGAATGCATACCATTTTTCACATTCACCCAAAAATATCTCTTTTAGTTACTGGCCGACTTTGTCCAAAAGGAGGTTGGTCAAGCCGACGCGCAGATAGATGATACCCATAATCTCTAAACATGACATACTACAATATACATATGTTGTGTCGCTTACTTTGAAATTCGGGAATCATCTTCCAGCACAGTATATGCACAACTTCAAAATAAAAAAAAAGATATCTATATCAACAAATTCTGCAAATTTTCTACACACAGTAATCTGGAGATGTAGGGGCTCAGAGACCGTCTTCATCAGGCAAAAACAGAAAAATAACGTTACTATGTCATGATGATCGTCTGCTTTTTGAATCGGCAGCCGAGCGTAGCCTCCACCACCTGTAAGGCGGGTTCTCCACTTCTCATGCAACTCAACATTAAACTCGCTACAAAGCAGAAACTGTATTCCAAGATTGGATGGTCGCTGGAAATTCATGAGTTCAACTTTCTCTTGGATGTGGTGTTGAATAGTCAGGGACTTCAGGCTCCTCAAATGAAGGTCTCCGTTTGAGTTAAACTCATGAAGGGTTTCAGTGCCTTCCCAGTTGATCTTGTGGTACAGTTCCATGTGGCATTGCAGTACACCACATGAAAACGCACCACAAGATCAACTGGGAAGGCACTGAAACCCTCCATGTGTCTAACTCAAACAGAGACCTTCATTTGAGGAACCTTAAGTACCTGGCTATTCAACACCATATTCGAGAGAAGGTTGAACTGGTGAATTTCCAGGGTTCATCCAATCCTGGAATACAGCTTCTGCTCCGTAGTGAGTTTAATGCCGAGCAGCGTGAGAAGTGAAGAATCGGCATTACAGGTGGTGGAGGCCATGCTCGGCCGCCGGTTCTAAAAGCAGACGATCATGCAGATGATCGAACATGACATAAGACACGATTTTTCTGTTTTTTGCCTGATGAAGACAGTCGTCTGAGCCCCAACATCTCCAGATTACTGATTTTCGAAAATTTGCAGAAGATATTTATTTTGAAATTGTGTGTATAAGATGACATACTACATATGTAACCACCTGGATGCAACGCATCATTATGTTTCATCGGCAGTTGCCCACATTACTCACATGCGCACCATCACCAACACCACAGACATCTCGCAAAACGTGGCAGATAAAGGTGATATTGTTGTGCCACGAACAAGTCACCGCAATTTCGTCTAGGGGACCCGCTGAAGCAGAAGCCCAGGACGATGCCAGTCTTCTGAGGCCGTTGTTTCACACCAAGGGCGAAAGGCCCTGACCTGGAGAGCTCTCATAGGCCAACATCTACATCTATGAATTCAATGCAGCTAACCCTATTGCTTACATAGACTCCATCGGGCTCAGAGCGAGAAGTGCCGAGGCAGTACGTTTATCATGTTTTAATTATGTGTTCACATTCAGGAGCATAATATTAACCCTTTGGACTGCTGAATTAATTTTCTATCTATCTCCACAAAAGTAGGGGTAACCTGGACGGGACTCGACCTAGCAACTTGAAGGAGCTCTTTAACTTCAGGCACACGCCTCTACCAACTCGGCCACGGCCGTCTCTATAGAGTCGGCTTGTTAAAGGAACCTAGTATTGTTGTCGTTTCTCCATTGTTGGCCATCTCGTGCAGACTTTGGCGAGTATACTCGTCGCCAGCACTTTAAGGGTTAACACTGATATTCCTTAGGAACTCCATTTCTCCCAGAGTAGGACACGAAATCGGGACTTTTCCGCCTTGAAGCCAGAATGCTACCAGTAGGTGAGCTATGACTGTGGGATCCATATTAACAACACAGCCTGTGTGTGTTAATCCAACCCTACGAAGTTGGGGTCAGTACGACTTGAAAACCAAACCGATACCTAGGTAGTGGATGCAGATTTATTTGTTGAAGGTTTTCTGACCAAAGTATCAAGTGCATCCCTTCTCCTTACGAGCCCTCAATTGATGACGAGTCCATCACCTTCTCACCCGCGATCACATCCGCCGCAAAGGACCACAAAATATACCTATAGGAACACCCAGTCTCCTCTTAGGTAACTAGCTGCATAATGGAGACTGTTGATCCCGACTACGCAGTACAAACTTTTTGCAAATGACTACCTTAAGTGCAAACGCGAGTAATTAACTCCAATGAAAGCGAAGAACCTCACAACAAGCAATTCCTGCAAACGGTAGTCTTCGCCACTACAAATAGCCACCCATCCTTCCCGGGCCTTCTCCACGAGAAATCTTGCTAAAAATACCGTGCACAGTAGGTAGAGAGTATGAACCTGTGGTTTTTAGTGTTGGAACACGTAACCAAATTTATGAGTGGGTATTTAAAGTAAGAATTTGGACGTTTATAGCGAGAAATAAGGAGTCACAAATTCTGCTTGCGGGTTGCTCAAAAACCCAGAAACGAAATGGAGTTTTTCCCACAAAAAAAACACCATGAATGGAACGCAATAAAATTTTTAATGTTATAGCCCTGCCACAAATGGGTATTATTGTGAGTGCAAAATATTACATGGGGGGGGGGGGGCAACACAAAAACAATAAATCAAAAATACCGAGCAGACTGGGATAACACCAAGGTGATGCTGAAGTCGGACACGAGCAGGGGGGTCACACCTCCGTGCGTTGGAGGCCATTGCCATTCAATACTGCCAAGATAGGAAGATACCACTTATGAACGTGCAAAAATCAGTATATCAGCATATAGGAAGAATAGTGACAGCAGAACTGAATTAAGACTGATGAAAATCTGGCAAAAATTCTTACCTTCATTAAGCAACAGCTCCAGTATTATGAGGGAGCCAACTCAGACAGTGAGCTTGAGAGCTGACTGAGTTCCAAGTCTCACTGGGAGAGGGGAGGGAAATTTGAATGTAGTGGAATTGGGAGAGTTCGTTGGTGGTTGTTGTTGTGCAAGTCTCATAACTCTTGCATGAAGAAACTATCAGTGCAGATAGTCGAAAATTTGCAAATTTGAATTGTGGAACTTAGACGGCTAAGTAAGTGACTGTCTTAACACAATAAATGTTCATAAAATTTGTATAAATACACCATCCTGGCACTGAAATAGAAATCGTATCAAAAACCAAAACTGGTAAAAGGGGCCGCCAAGTTCTGAATGGTTCGGGCCTTAAACGAGTGATATCAACACACCAAAACATTCGCCACATTAATTGCACCGCTTAATAGTTTGAAAGTTAAATAAAAACTAGAAAATTGCTACTTTCGGTAGCAATGTTCAAGTTTTCATTTAACGTCCAAAGTATTATTCGGTGCGATTAAGTTTGAGAATGTTTTGGTGTGTTGATATCACTCCTTTGAGGACCCAAACCATTCGGAACTTGGTGACCCCTTTTACCAGTTTTGGTTTTAGATATGATATCACTCCTTTTTTTTTAATTGTATATTGACTCAACTCCACTGCCATGCAGATGTGTAATAAAGTGCCACGTCAACAAGAAATTGGTTTTCAACAATTTGCTACTACCTTTTGCCTATATGCCGAATTCTCAACTTAGTCACCTCTTTATAGGATTTTGGTTTGGTTTTAATTTTGTTGTAATTTGTTTTATTTAGTAAGTTTTGGTGTGTTGATATCACTCCTTTGAAGGGCCGAACCACTCTCAACTTGATGGCCTCCTTACCAGTTTTTGGCTTTTTTTATTTTGCTTTGTTTTTACACTTGGTTTATTTTTCGTGAATTGGACGCGAGTACAATTTCTTTGCAACGTTGTTTAAATTTACCGTGATACACTAGTGTGAGTCTAGGCACGTACGTCAGTATACACGTTCTCATTGTCCGAACTTTGGCGGTCCAATGGGAGACGATGCCGACAATACTAACAATCGTTAGAACAATATTTTTGTACTTACGCACCCTCCCACACCATCCCCGTTACGCCCCAGGCTCCAAACCACAAAAGGTACGCAGTTCATATTGTACTGCACCCATTCATCCAGTTTCATAGCTGGAAGCCTTCTCATTATCTCGGAATCGATGAATAATCACCCTATGGGATGTAACATGGGGATGAGCGGACTAGCTAGCTAGCTAGCTAGTTAGCTAGGTAGTAACTAGTAGTACCACATTTGCAACGTTATTGAGGGTCAGATTTTGCATTGAAAGCAGCTTAGCTGGCATTCCTACACGAATTAATTTTTGTCAGGTGGGTCATTGCTCTTGATTTCAACACAATTTAAGCTTTGATACCACATTATTATTTTTCCCCAAGTACCTGAAATTTGCCCAACTATCCTTCAAGATACAAGACCCTGGCGCTATGGCGTCGCACTACAATGGCTTACAACCTCGGCAATTGAATTGATGTGATGTTTGTTGTGATGTTTGTTGCCTAACTTGGCACGACACACTAGCGTGTGTCTACATAAACATTTAAAAAAAAATTAAATTCATTGTTCATAACAATGAAATGCTGGAAGCTCTAAACCAACAATACATACAAAAGTATTTGCATATTTCTTAATTCTTTAAAAACGTTTTATTTCCAGCCACCCATAGGCCAAAGTTACAAAGAGCATTGAAAACAAAATTTCTTCTTACCGTTTGTCTGGAACTTTGAACTCTTTCTTTAATTGGTCAGCAAGTTGTGGCCGATGTTCAATTAGCAGTGTGTACATTGTGTCATGTAAGGACTTGTCCAAGTAATCCTTGTTGTATTTTTCCTTCAGCATGAGCTGGTAACGCATTAGACGAATTTGTTCATCAGTTTGCTGCAGAAAAATAAATATTGTAACGTGTGTTCAATGTAGAAGCCAAACTTGAAGTGTTAAAGCTTGTTTAATACGGAATAATCGTGACAAGATTTGGGTTACATTATAACGTACTTTCTCAACACAAGAATCAACGAGAATTGAACATCAGACTCTGAAGCTCTTGCCTTTTTATATGCTCCGGTCGGCTTCAAGAATCAACCGGACAACCAATCAGCTTTTGAGTTCATTAACCAATCCAGTTCTTGGTTACAAAGTTTTTACCAATCGTGGCCAACAATACTTTCTCCTGCACGTCCGCTCATGGTTTTGGCGCAAAACCTAAAAGTCCTTGCTGTTAAACAAATGATTTTGGCGCCAACAAAAGTAAACTACCGTTTCAAGAACACAAGTAGGTATGAGGGTGATCCAGTGTCCGTTACACCCCCATACCTCAAGTACTTTTTTAGGGAAAAAAGTCTGGAAAGCACAAGTCCGATGGGAAATCAGGAAAGCGCAAATCAAATTAGGATGCACACACATCAGTTGCAATACAGTGGCTTTGCTTTTTTTTTTTTTTGTAGGCTACTCTCCCCCTTACACAAAATGTCGGCTTAAAGTATTAGCATTGGAATTTTTCTTCCCAGCTTTATGACACATATCAAATTCATAATCCTGGAGTGCTAGCGACCAATGAAGTAGCCTACCATTTTTTGTACTTTGATTCCTTAACCATACAAGAGGATTGTGATCAGTTAAAATTAAAAATCTTGAGCCAACAATGTAATGTCTGAGTTTATGGATCGCCCACACCACACAGCAACATTCCTTCTCAATTGTACTGTATGCAAGCTCTCGTGGATAAAATTTCCTTGAAAGAAACAAGACTGGATGTTCATTGCCATCATTGTCTTCCTAGCATAATATCGCTCCCATACCTCGGTCACTCTCGTCCATTTGAATAAAGAATCTCTTAGAATAATCCGGTGCATGTAATACCGGTTTCTTAGTGATTGCGGCCTTAAGAGCCTGAAACGCGTGTTCACACGCATCATCCCAATCTACCTTTGTAGGTTCGGATGCTTTCAATTTGTCTGTCAAAGGACTAGCAAGCTGAGCAAAGTTAGGTATGTAATGTTGGTAATAGCCTACTAACCCTAGCATTGACCTAATTTCCTTCTAGTTTTCACATTTAACTGATACTCTTCAGCCAAAAGCTTTAATGGTTCTAATTCCCCGTTTTCAAACATTTTCAAAACAAGTTCGCAATTTTAACGTTAATTAACAAAAGAAATTTCCCACTATATCACAATCGACGTGTATATGACCTGCTTGACGATCGACGACTCCCTCTTGGACTCTCTGTTGTTGCTTATTGAGTTCTTCTTCCAGGCACTTCCACTTCCGGTTCCGTCTGAAGCGTGTTCCACAATTTCAGCCGAAAAAACATTAGATTTACTTCATTTTGATGAGCGATCGAACGAAGCGATCGCTCGTCAAAATGGAGTAAAGCTAATCTCCAACGTCGTAAACAAAAACGCCTGAAGAAGACTAACGTGTCAGGGAACCACTCATTAGGTGAAATCCCATTGTTAATTGAAAAAAACATTTTGGAAATAGCTTAAGCATGTGTTCACAAAACAGCAGGAAGACGGCTTTAACAATGATCACCTGTCTTTACAGATGTGGACCAGAGAGCATTTCTCGTAAACAAGATAATTAAATTCCCTAAAATAATCGCTGATAGTTCATCGTCAGATGTTTAAGAGCAGAAAAATAGACACTTTCTGAATAGACACTGCTCGAAACTGGACTGGCTTCAGCAAGATAAAAAGCAGAAACTACTGCTTGTAGCTAGGACGGAGTGTGGAAGTCTCAATATTAATTCCACAAAACATTCCAGATCAGGGAAAGCCACAATCGATAAAGCAACAGAATAAAGTACACCCTTGTACTACAACACCGGCTAGAAATGACGTTTCTGCAAATGCCATTTGAAAGTGAAAGTGTCTCCTGCTTTTAAACACGCCACCATGAACTGTTAACAATCATATCAACCACAGGATGAATATGCACGATTCTGCAAACACAAAATAATTAACGTATTATCCTTACCATCACAGCAAAGTCATTACGAGCCCGTTTGTAAGATTCATGCGCAGCTTGTAACGAGGCCAGTCGTAACTCCACTCTCTAAAAAAAAAATGGTAAGCCAAAATCTTAAAAGCATTAATACGCAGGCAAAATACAACATTCTAATGGGTGAACTTGCGACCCAATATGATTCTCTAGAAGCTACATAATAATCTGTAACAACTTGTGGTATAATTTCAGTCCTATTTCTACATGAAGTTATTCCGTTGTAGAGAAGTGAATCAAAAAGTTTGAGTCCTGTTCCTATGCACGATAAAAGGATGATTGCTGGTTTCAGGGTTCTTTGGCCGTATGGATGTTTCACTCTGCTGGACCAAATTATAGTTCAAAATGTCTTATATGCTGCAGATTTGTTCCTTTAGGAATGAAACTTGAAATAGTGCTTTCTTACAAAATTTCTGTTTTGAATAGCTATTTGGGCAGAAAAGGGAACTGTATTTACTAAGGCGATACTGATACTGAATCGGATCGGTTGGCAGTATTTGTGTTTTCGGTATCGGCAACTTTAGCTAATATCGAAAACTCTGGTACCGGTGTTGCATTAATATCTACGATACAAAGTGGTGATATATTTGAGTTACAATGTAACTGGCATTGTTTAGCATGCCAACGCAAACACTGTTGTTATGGTGAACACAAAAAACAAACACAATTTGGCTACATTGTATTACTACTATACATACTGGAAAACCTTGGTAACTTTCCAGAACTCTACAACTTGCTTCAGCTTGGAAATCATCTTCCTGGTAATGCAATTCTCGTAGCAGTTCTGGTTTCTGTTCCTTGCAGAACTAAAATATAACCAACATAATAGTGTGGGTGACTTCAACACAACAAGAAATAATGCGCAACGTCGGCACAGTTTTTACATATTTCAAAACATCAAATATCAAACAAACAAAAATCTATAAGGTTTTATCAGTGACAAAATTAACACAATGAAGCTTACTATTCGTTTCAATGATGCAACATCAAAATGGTTAAGCTTTTGAAAGCTGCCCACAGGCTTTCTTCATAAGGCTTAGGCCACTAGACTCTCTTGAATGCCTCAAACACTTCACTCAAATATTTTTATCATTTAAATTTCCCTCTGTCCGCTCTTCACAGTAGGCCTTTAGTCAACTCTCTTGGCTGCCGTAGCTTTCGCTCTCAGCCAGTGCTGCTTCTGTTGCTGTTGTCGTCGGCAGACATTTTTGCCACTGAGATTGAGTTTGCTACTTAGGTTAGGAGTTACAATTTTAATAATGCTCTTATATGCTGATTCTTGGTACATTTGTTAACCTCATTGTTCTTTCTCGACAATGCTGGATATCTATAAACTCCAAAGCTCGGAGGTGTGCTTCCTTAGAGGTGTTAGACTTGTACATGACTTTGGTGTTTTTCAGTCGATTTAGGTGTTTTTCAGGCAATTAAGAGACCTATCATAACTTTTTTTGTATGCTTGGCAATTGTGGTCATCTTTTTATCACCTTTTAGAGTGCTCACGGACCCTTACACAAATTTGTCTCTTTGTCTCCCCGATGTATCCCTGGGGGCATTGACCACAGGGTACCCAGTAGACTGCCCTAGTTATAGTGGGCAATTCAACCACACTGAACAGTTGGCTTTTACCTTTCTTTCATGTTTTCTTTCACTCTCACTCTAACTACTTTTTTCTTCGCTCCTCAAATCATTTGTCCCTTTGTCTCCTTCTCTTTTTATTACAGTAGTTCTTTTTGTTCATTCTGCTCCAGGTCTGGTATCTGTGGTCCACCTCAGTTGCGACTGCTCCTTCTGGCTCCTGCTCGGGTTCTTGGGCTGTGACTGTGCCTTACGGTTCCTGCTCCGGTTCTTGGGTTTCCTCTATGTCTGGACCTTCATCCTCATCCACACTTATCCTTTCTCTCAAGTCTTTTCCTCCACGAAGCTTCCTAACGTCTGGTGGGTAACCATCCTATCCTTCCAAGGGCTCTTTTAATTCGTTCTACCGCTCCCAGGACGTACGTGACTACTTCCATAGGCTTATCTGCCTCACACCGGCCTTTCTCCAACTTCTTCAGGGGGATTTTCAAGATTTTACTTTTTAGATGGCCGCGTTGACAGCCCTAGCAGGGTAGCCCAACAACAGATATTTTTCTTTTGCTTCTTCAAACCAGACATGGCCTTCTTCATCATCCTGCTTCTGATTCTTTTTATTTCTCCTCTCTAGCTGCCAGGAGTTGGGTATTGGGATATTCTGAGCTGAACTCAAAACTTCTCATACCGATAGTCTGCGTAGGTTTTACAAAAAGGTTTCGCACCTTATTTCCCCCGTTCAACTTACGCTCCACCAAGTGTCAAAGAATGGGAGTTTATCTTGTTGGTCACTTTCTGAACTAAAGTTCAGCTCTTCTGCCCATCGGTTCAATGTCTCTTCAGTCCTGGTTAACTCTTCTGTCTTCCCACCCGTGAAGGTATCATTCATGTACCTCATCCAGGTTTTTAGAGTCGGAGAGTGGTGGAAAACGTACTCGTCCAGGGCTTGGAGTACGATTTCAGCTATGCACGGAGACGATGAATATCCCATAGGTGTGCCTGCTATTTGCCAGTCAGTCACCCACTAGAACTCTACATAGATGTTCGCGCGCAAGAGTTTAAGTAACCTTCTGTCAATTTCAACCCTCTCCTTCCTTCTTCACATTGTTTCTCTTAGCGGCCTCATCAAATTTCTGGAGGATGAAACAGTGCGTGATGCTAGGATATAATGCCTGAACGTCGAAAGACATGAGCCTGTCTTTACTACCCAGTTTCACTTGCTCTAGCTACTGCAGACAATCAGCGGTGTTCTTAAGCGAGTAGGTTCCCCAAATGTATTTCTTAAGCAGGGGTGACAGGTACCACATGCTGGTTCGGTTCTCCTTTGACAAATGCAATCATTCTAATGAGGAAGCCTGGTTTGTGAACTTTCAGAAGGACATGAGAATAACTCACTCCAGGACAGAAGATGAGTCGTCACTCTCTCCAGTAAGGCGATGGGTGATCACTCTCTCTTATTTACTATATAGCCATTGCATGGTGCGATCGCATCGAAGTTTGTAGTCAGGTAGGTTTGTGGGTCTAAAAATTGGTTTTACGTTGTAACGGACATTGGCTCACCCTCGTACCTACCTGTGTGCTGTTGTGTTGTGGTTGACTCTTGTTGGCGCCAAAATCACTTGTGCAACGGCAAGGACTTTTAGGTTTTGCGCCAAAACCACGAGCGGACGTGCAGGAGAACGTAATAATGTAACCCAAATCTTGCCATGATTATTGCGCATTAAATAAGGTTTAACTACTTCAAGTTTGGCTTCTACATTGAACACACGTTACAACGTGTGAATTTTGTTGGATTTTGACGACGTGACAATCTCCTAAACTAAATTTGTGAATAAATGAGAATAAGGGCATTGCTTTTATGCTACACTGAATCCAAATCACGTACATGAATGATCGAATGGCACCAATGCACATGAGTTCCCGATCGCGAATCGCACTGATGTTACTGAAGGTTTGTGTGGTTAGAAAATATTATAACTGTAAATTTTGTTGGAATTTGGAGGACAGACCATACAATAACCTAAATTTGTGAAGAAATGAGAGCAATGCGTCAATGCCAGATTGAAACCAGATCAAATATGTGAATGATCGCATAATTGCCAACTTCTCCGTAATAGAAAAAATTCCCTCACTAGACAGAAGTTAAATACATTATGCCTGTTATACTCCCACCCTCTGATTTTAGCCAAATTAATAGCAAAAGCCTATGGGTGTGAGTTAATGCACAACCAATGGTATTAAAATTTTGAAATCATATGAAAAATAACATGCACTAAAACTCAACAGCAGAGCAGAACCTGGGACTTCAAAGTTTGAAGAAAGTCATACAGTCACAGCCATACGACATCATACAGGTGATCGGCTTCACCGAAAACTTATGAATTAGATTTCATGGTTGCGCCTACAAATAAAAATTGATATCACAGTACTCGATGAAGAAATGTGTGTGTGTGCAATGAAGAAGGATGCTGAAGGCAATACTGTCAAGCATTGATGCATTTTACAACCAAAAACTTAAATACAGACATACAACAATATATATATATACCTTCATGTAAAGAGCGTGAGCGGTAGAAAAGTTCCTGATGGCCATCTGAAGGTCGCCTAAGGACAGTGTGTCACGTAAATGAAGAATCACGAAGTAAACTGAAATCAAAAGTTGTAAATTACTAACCTACGACGTGTTGTCGGTTGATTCAGATTTGGTAAAAGTAGATCGCAGAACAGATTAGCAATTCAACACCTGTGACTGTTCCACATCACAAATGTAAACATATTTTTTTAAGGGGTCACATTTTAGCTGTGGATGTTTATTCGTATGAACAATGAAGTAATTATTTAATTTTTTTTTTGACACTAACAACAGAATTAGCCCTTTCCCATATAGGCTACTGTCAAGGGTATTACAGAGGCAAAAAGACAATTCATTACAAACAACGTGAATAAAAAAAAAATACGAAATGCAAACTTTGTGAAGGTTTACGAGAACCTGAGAAAAGCACAGCCTGATGGGTATTGTCGTGGAATACTTTTAAAGTACCATATGAAAGTTGGGTCAGTCATGAGATTCGTATTGGCATTCACTTGGTTTGGAGACAAGGACGCTGACCACTGGGTTGTACTTGCTCGTGTTACTCGGGCTCACAAAGCTCGCACTATGCCTGACAACCTATTTTATGCCCACCTCGTAGATGTCCCTTGTATGGGACATGTATGGGATATGCGGGATGCAGGATGATATTAACAAATTACAGATAATTGTTTTACACACACCCCTTAGCTCATCCCACCACAAACAAAGAGGGTACGTTTTTAAATATCCTCCAAAGTAATACAGTGGAATGCATCTGCCTGTAAAACTGTGTTTGAATTCGAGGTTTGTGGGCAAATTTTTTTTTAAATGTGAAGTCAGAACGTCTGATGTGGCTACCTAAGATATAAGACAATACTTACTGAGATCTGTATCACCACTTTCAATGGCTTTTGTCATAGCAGCTTTGTCTTGATTTAATTTAATAAGCAGTGGAACTTGCTGAGAAGCCTGTGGCTCATAGTCCAAGAGCTTAAAAGAAAAAAAATGCTATGAACAGGTTAGGTTAAATTCAAATGACATTGATAATGACGAAATGCCTAACACGAAGCCTAAGGCATTTAGTACCAGAAAGGGAAACAAAGATTAGTTGGCCAAACAAAATAACACGACGGCAATTCTATAGCTTAAATTACAATCTACGCCACAAAAAGTTAATGACCAGTCCTTGTACCATCAAAGGGCAATGATAAAAGGAAGAATTTCATCAAGGCTTTGCTTCTACTGGTCAGATCAATAACTTATAGCCAATTCCAGCAGGACTACAAAATGGGACAACATGAGGGCCAGCACATTAATGAAAAAAATAACAAGTTTCTTTCCTTTACTTCAAGGGGTTGAGAAGCTCTTTCTTTTATATTCAAGTCAGTTAAATTTTAAATCACAAATGCAGTCCTTAAAGGCTTAATCTCAAACTATTTACACACTCATTCAGAGAGACACCATTGTGTTACCTTTATTGCCAGTTGTGTTCGCCCACACTCAGCTGCTTTGTTTGCAATCTCAGCGTAAGATATGCCTGGAGTGTAACCCAGCTTTTGTGATATGTCAATGGCAACTTGTTCTTCATCTAAGTGAGTCTGCTTTACCTAAGAAACATGTCAGTCAGCAAAAGTACCTTACCAAAAATTAGAATAAAAAAAAAACACATTGTAGACAGAACAAATGCGATAGCTTTAACATTGAAAAGAATACACTTATATGCAGAAAATATTGAACCTAGCAAGGTACAATTTTTACCTTGGCAAAGGGCTTTTGGTAAATGAGTGAGGAAAAACATGGCTGTTCAGACTTGGCTAGTTTCAAATACATAATTAATACACAGAGCAACAATTGTTCAACTTTTTGAATTTTCACAGCTTTTTTGCTGGTGCGGATTAGTAGTTTTTACGATTGCATCGGAAAGGACTTTGACAAAATTAGCATCACTGATCGGTTTGATAAGATTATTCAGCATGTTAGTCATTTTTTTACTGCTCAGTTGGGTATCAATTCAGGGATAAAAAGCTGGTTGGTATTCTCATAATCGTACAGCATGAAATAAACCTTAATTGGGGAAGCTACAGGACCCATCTTCACCATAGCATTCCATTGATTACGCCTCACATAAAGAAGTTACAATGTAGTTAACATTTTCTGTGATTAAAGGAAGAAGACTGCAAATGTTTTTCAGCTGTGGAGATGGCCACCTACTCGGTACCTAAATTTTAATATAGCTGTATATTAATTAAAGACGGAAAGCCAAAGACTCAACAAGTCAAATAAATACAGATGCGAACCTATTTAAGTAGCCTTTTGGACTTATATGTCAGACTGCCTGAGCGGGGAATCGAACCCACGACCTTTGGAACCAAAGGCAGAGATCCTACCGCTGAGCCAGACTGACACGGCAAAAAGGAAACGTCCATAGGCAGCATTTAACACGTACATATATACATATAAACAAACATATAAGTCACATATAAGACGTATAAGTCCAAAATGCAACGTAAATAGGTTTGCATCTGTATTTATTCTGTATTGAGCCTTTGGCTTTCCATTCGTTTCACTTGGAGGATGGCGCGGCAAATAAGCGTCCCTCCAGTGGCGATTGGGAAGTGTTTGTTTATATGGATATATGCACGTGTTAAATGCTGCCTATGGACGTTTCCTTTTGGCCGTGTCAAGTCTGGCTCAGCGGTAGGATCTCTGCCTTTGGTTCCAAATTCGTGGGTTCGATTCCCCGCTAAGGCAGTCTGACATATAAGTCCAAACGGCAACGTAAATAGGTTTGCATCTGTGTTTATACGTATATTAATTGTTAGAAAACTAGCCAAGTCAAGCGTGGCTGACAACTACTTGGGACATTTATGATTTTACAATATTTAAGACAGTTGAACAGAAAATGGGTTTCATAACCCACTGATCGGCCACTGTCTTCATTCTGATCGGCTACTGATTTCTACCGAGCAGGCTCTGAACAGCAAATATAAATTCGGTATGAATGGTTCAGTACAGCCTTCAGAAATATATACTAGGAGATATACTAAAACAAATAATGATAAACACAAATTGATTTAAATTTAGAAGCATGCACACATTCCAAATATGCATAAACTGCAAACATGTGGTGTGGCTTTCATCAAGATATGCGACTCTCAACTCTACCTTTTATTTATTTATTCTTGATATTCATTCCTGATAAACCGACGACAGGGATAACGGGGGATTTAGAGCACATTTACAGGTCTACGTAACTCAAACCCATAACTCTTTAACAAAGACAACTTACTTTGTAGCATGCCCAGTGCGCTAAAATTCTGCTGGCTCCTTCCGTTGCAGGAATTTTCAAGTACTGGCATATGCAGATGGCTAAACAATACTGTCTTCTCAAAACAAGCCGATCTAACAAAACTGGCATTGACAAAGTTTGCAATCTGATCGACATTCAGGAAAGTATACAAGAAAATTAAATTAAACCACAGAATATTCAACAAATGTCTCATGAGTTATGTATATCCTCCATGTATAGATCAGTCTGTATTGCATTATGTGTACTGAACACGTTTGATGTCATAGCTTGATATTATACATCTTACTGTTTTTTACCACTTCTGAGCCTGACTATAAAGAGGGAAACACTTACTAAAAGTCGACAACCTTTAAATTTTCATTTACGTTTAGTACACTGGGTGACAAAGGTGTTACAGTGTTTAAGAAATACCATGAAAACTCCATTCTCTAAATGTGGGTGTTAAATACTGTTACTGTTGGTTTAAGAATATGGGTTTACACGTGGTTCAATAATCAACTGTATTTAACCAATTAAAGGACATTTCAAAACACAGTCTGAGAAAATAACACAAAACACGTAATTGTCCTTACGGTTTTATATTTGGCATTTCAAATTGTTCGATCACAAGTAGAAGAAAGAACGGCAAATTTTCCAGAAATTTTCGACAGCTTTGAAAAAAAAAAATTGTTGAATTTCTTCCTGCCGTCTTCTTCAGGCGTTAACAAATGGTATTTGCACTAGTTACATCACAATGCACAGTCCAGCTGCGATTTCAAAGCTGTCGAAAATTTGCGGAAATAGTGAACTGGTTTTCGCGGGTTTGAGACTGAGCGTTTAACATGTAGTCTGTGTTAGAAGGTGAATCGGTTGACTCTCAAGTAATCGTAGCCATTATGCTGGATTTCAAAGGATACTGTGTGTGGGTAATAGGAATTCCCAAAGTGTAATCTCGCACAGCATTTAGGACTCGTAATGTCTGGCACATTTTCACAAACATTTCTGGGTTCACCTCAGGAATGAAGCACTTCCCAAAGGATGCAGCCTGCAAGGCATAAACAACAAAATAAATGTCATGTACAATTGAAATTCATTACAGACTAGCTGCTACCATGTCTAACCCGCCGCCGCACTGTCACTATGTACCCTTGGGAGGCTTCGTTTTATTCTAGACTGCAGAATACACCAATTGTGAGCATTGCTGTCACTGATGATGACAGTCTTCGCTCGCATACTGTTTTAATAATGTAGATGGTTTCGTTCATAAGATTAATTAAGTGGTTCTCAAGAGTTCATGGATCCGTATTTACGGACACAGAACTCAGCATGTCAATGTTTTAACAAGGACAAGGTTTTTAGAGCTTGAAATTGTCAGTTCGAGTGCCATTAAGCAAACCAGGGGCTTCCAAAGCAACCAAAGCATCACAAAATAGGCCATTCACACCATCTATATTTGCCTATAATATGGTTTCTATTTAGAGTATTATAAAGGCTGGTGGGGGGGGGGGGTGATTTATCACATTAGCTCATGATGTCATAAAATCATGGAAGAAATGGGGCGATGGGTATTTAATATGGTGGTTTTTGCACACGGCAAGTGAAAATTTTAACAAAAACGCTCACACACATCTGAAAAATCACAAACAACAATAAAACGGTTAAGGTAATAATGCTTCTTCTTTAACACTTGAGACTCATTTAATTAACTTTAAGTAGCCTAAGTGCCCTAACAACATTTTTTTTTTTTCACTTAGGCTGCTGATCCTTTTAGGCAAGGTGTTGACAATAGCCTTTTCTACACTCACCAATCCATTTGCCACGTCCACTTGCTTAGAGCCTATCACAACATCAAGTCCCAATTGCCACGCACCCCTAACGACCCATTCTTCCTGGAGAACTCATTGAAAGCCTTTACCCGTGCTTATTTTATCTCCAAATTGAAAACCCTCCTGTATATGCTACATTCCCTTTATGGTAGGCCGGCCATTCCTTTCCAATCGGGGCAGTGACTTCAACAGATAAGGCCCACGTGGAGGGCCATGTTGTCTGTATGCTGGGTCAATAGGCATCTAACTGCTACATCAGATACATTCAGAAGGATGCAGCGACCCTTTGACAGACACAAGTACGGATGTGCTCTTAGTCACCTGTCGCAACCTTGTGACGCTTCCTAATGTTTTGTCCGCAGTGTGTGCTCCATGAAAGATGGTGCGCCAAGTGACCGCTTTGTTATTACAATGGACAGCATAGCCTAGATCATGCACCACAGTCAAAATTAGCAGCTAATATATAGGAAAAATAGGGATTTTTAAAGCAAAATGTAGGACTTTTATACGGAAAATAGTGCGAAAAATCATTCACGTTTAAGTGTGTTTATATTAAAAGCTAGGCTAGCCTATTTTACTTTACGTCAAGAGCGAGCAGAATAAGTTTTCTTCACCTACAGACACAGACGTTTATATTAAGGACTAGGCCTATTGTTTGTATTTTTGCAGCATTTGTAAAATACGCAACAATTAGTTTGATTTTTTTTCCGAAACACTTTCTGTCTTTCCTTACACTTGTTATGTTTTTCACTTGCATCATGCAGTTACTTTTGTGCTGTCTCCACCATTATTTGTGCAACAATAATGCCTTTAATGAAATTTTTATTTCATGGCTGCTTTTGAGTTTTTCGTTGGCTTCTTACAGAAAGGTTGTTCATACAGTGGCTGCTCAGACGCAATTCGCTGTGCACACAAGAGCAGACGAATGCACACATATGGAAGCTAGTGGGTGTCTCATGGCTTCACAAAAACCCGCAAACAGGAAATATAGGATTTTTCCAATAAATTAGGAAGGTATAGGAAGGTATAGGAAGGTATAGGAAGGTATAGGCCTCTAAATATATAGGAAATGTAGGATGCTGCGAACCATGCTACTGTATATATTTTTTCCCCTGATGTTGTTTCTTAGGAAACATGTACTTAGGAGATTACTTATTTCATCATTTTTATTTTGTGTGTCGCTCAAGTGTGCTTCAGTGTGCCACTTTTCCGTGTCATTGCATTTATTGTGTCCCACACAGTAAAGGACTCGCATCTGTGTTGCCCCAAACTTAGTGCTTCATAACCTTGAATTTTTTTTTAATGATTGCACAGGGCTCTTGTTTACAACTTCACCTCCATTTGGGGACCCTCTTTGCCTGCGGCTACATTTGGTGTTCCTCCGTCCTGCCTGGCTCTGCAGAAACAAACATCCTCCCCGTCCTGCCTGTCGCTGAAGTAACAAACTCCCTCCGGCCCCCAAATCATGGAACCGACTACGTCATCCCAACACAGACTTCATGGCAGGGTGCTCCTCCCCATTCAGCCTACGTCACCTAAAGGGCAAACTGCTTGAGATCCTCAGTGCAACGCTTGGCACAGACCGCGGTGCAAGGACGGTGTCACCCAAGCCTTTACTGTAATCCAAACAAATGCTTGGAAGGCACAAGGGAAGAGGGGGAGGTCAAGCCAGACTGCCCCCATTTTGGTCAAAGTTATTGTTTTTGTGTTGTATTGATTGCAGCCTTTTGTTTACGTGATCATTAATAGGGGTGTGTGGTTTTTTAATATTTTGGGTAAGATTCGATTTGGAGAAGAACATCTCGATTTCGATTATTATTCGAGTTCGAAATTCAATTTTTTTTCTTTTTCGATTTTAAACTATTTTGAGTTCAGTTTGTGTCAGTAAGGGCAAGCCTTTGAAAAAAGTATCAAGTTCCTGTAAAGTAATGTTAATCCATTATTTGCAAACTAACCTTTGAATTGTGTTCATTTATTACGCAAAACTACAATTTGGTATTAACACAAAGTTTTGTTAAACTTACACTGGAGTCTAAATCAAAATCTTATTGTTGTAATTTTAAGGCATGTTTTAGGGCAAGGGCTACGCTATTTAAGCAATGGTTAACATGGAACCATACTTAGTTGCCACATAAAACGAAGTCATTACACATTTTTGACTAAAATTAATGTTTTACTTGATTCTAACTTTTTATTTTATTTAAACTTTTTATTTATGTTAAACTTTATTTAAGAGTATTTATTGAAAAATTTTTACAAAATTGAAAATAATTTATCTCGTTACTCCATGGGAATCTCGTTAATCGTTGGGAATCTCGTTACTCCATGATAATCAAATTTTTTGATATTGATTTGAACGGATTCGATTCGATTTCGACAACTTAGTAAAATGGCAATAGAATTGAAACTTCGATTTTCGCAGTCTCAATCATTAAACATGTTTGTTTTTTCCTGGTCTTTTGTTGGAGACCTTCAGAACCCACTGCGTAAATTTCTTTTCCTAACAGTTATTTAAATAATTAAAGTAAAAAAACACTTACATGCAAAAACTCCACTTCCTTTCAATGCAAGCCTTGGCACTGTTGCAGCCCCACCAACAGCCAACCGTAGCATTCAAACATAAAAGCAGAGCTTTTGAAAATTTGTAGCTTTCACAAATTTATGCATGCAAGTGCTTTTTATTCTAATTAGTTAAATAACCATGTGGAAAATGCCTAAAATTAATATTTTAAGGTATGACATGAGTAGCTGGGTTAAATAAATTACATTGATGAAATTACTGTCCGACAGTTACGGCGTCAGGACTGAATTGTTTAGGGGGTGACAGAGGGAAAATCTTGGAACAGAGTGGGCCAAGATTTTTTTTTCAAGGCTGCCGCATTAGACATTATTCCGTTTAATTCAACCTAAACATAACGTAAGTTTCAATGCAGTCCATTTTTTTCTAAAATACGCACCATAAACATACAAAATAAATCAGGCTACACATATATATTGCAAAGTAGCTACAAAAATTAATAAATAAAATTAAAAAAAAAACTTGTTTATTCATTTTATTTCAAGTTACGCCTACAAGTTTTTTTTATTATTTTATTTTCTGGTGGTGAACTGAGTGTTGTGGTTGGGGGAGAGGGGGGGTTAATAATATTTGGGGGGATCATGGCCCATCCTGGCCCACTCCGTCACTGCTTTTCGAGCACTTAAGTTAGTGTTTTCAATGTGTCTGCATAAAAATCTCTGGAGGCTAACCTCCAAGACGACAAAATGAAGAACGTACACGTGCAACACAAAAATTCACAGAGGAATGTGGTTGTAGATTGCCCATGAAGTTGAGGTATACATTGGTTGGACAGTAGCACCTTCACACATCTGCAAGATAACAGCACAGTTTTAAGACGAGCTCAAGGCCGATACCCCAAAACTCTTTCCAGTAAGAGATAAGGCGACCGTTCACCTAATGGTTAGGCATTGTATTCTGTCTAGCTTATTACCTACCAATGAATACACAGCTGGAATCACAATAGGCCTTCGTAGCTTACAGTGCGAAGCAGAAAATAAGCCCATACACAACTGGTTCCAGCAAATTAGTGTGTGATACCAGGTGTTTCAACTAGATACCAATACTTTATATTATTCCAGTATTGGTATCACAATACTTTCTCAATACTGATACATTCTTAACTTAAAGACCACAACAAACACACTTTACCACTTCCGAAGAACAACAAAATGGTCCTATACTTGAATTTTCGGTGATACTCCTTTTACCTTCATCAGAAGTTGTGCAAGAAAATAAATTAACAGCATCGATTTTCTTTCCAATGTTTAACACTTTCACGCCTGACCTTTTTATTTTGACTGATCAATACAGCCTGACCGATTTTGGCATTTACCAAAAATATCATTTCTAGCTGTGCAGTGGAGCTCAAGAATTTAAAATATAGCCACTTATCTCAGAAAAGTATCCTTTAAATGGTGATGCATTCAGAATTATTTTTACAAAAATTAGTACAGGCACAGCAAGCAGCGAAACAATGTTGAAAAACTTACAAAAACACAAAAGTTGAACATTGTTGGCCGCCATTTTGTATTCATTTTAGCAAGGCGCCTTTACAACTTCCAACAAACATCATTTCACACAGCACTGACTAGACAGTGCTGCCCTCTAACGACTGATATGTGCACTAAAAACGTTACCTAACAACACTGTGTGAAGAGCGATGGACGTACTGGTACGTTGACTTTAGCATGAACCAACAAACCAACAGGACGTACTGGTACGTCCAAAGACAGCTGTGCAAAAGTTCAAAGGACGTACCAGTACTTTGTCCATAGGTGTTAAAGTGTTAAACTCCCTCTAGTCTGTCGAACCACTGATCTGTACGTCGTGTGGAATCTGGATTTTCCACTGCCTATCCAGATTGGTTCCAAGCTCTAGCCAAACGTGCTAGTTAATGTTGGTGTAGCTTGGACTTACTAGATTCATCAGTGGCTTGTGGTTTGCTTCGAATCTGTTGATGGCGAGTGATTCTAAAGCTCTCAAGTGTATACCTTCCAGCACGTTTAATTTGAGCAGCACTTCTGTTTCGTTCCATGCTATTTCGTGCTTTGTTTTGCTCGAATGCACAGCTATCTCTTTTTTGCTGTCGTTGTTGTAACCTGCATTTGCATGCTCACTCAGTCTCACCAACAGCTGTCTACGGTCACTCCGATGTAAACGGCGTGGCACGTCTAACATGGGACTTTGTAGACCACTCCTCGCTGTGTGAGCGGATGGATGGACCAGGTTGGTGGAAGTTTTAGGGGAAGGGGGGTGGTGGTTGGAGAGTTCTCTCTTTGTGTTTGTCTTTGCTCCTCGTTGCGTTCCTGTGCGTAGGTGGAGGGGGGGGGGGGGGGGGAACATGGGACTTTGTAGACCACTCCTGGG
>JAHWFP010012202.1:0-13301 GCA_023313725.1 Lithobius niger | reverse complement strand
TTTTCGAATCGCATTAGGCTATTCGTCTCAAATATTGATTTTTAAAATACAAAAATCAATATTTGAGACGAATAATGCGATTTGAAAATTCAAAAAAGAAAAAAAAATAAGTGATAGGCTATCATATTAGAAACTGATAATAGTAAAAGGGCTACCAACTGGGAATACTTCGACCCTTCGAAGGAATGATACCAATCAACCCAGAAAAATATTCACCAAGTAATCCCAAAGACTCCTTTTTCAGCAGTGCAGAAGTACGAAAAACTTGAAAATAGCAACGAAAAATAGCAATGGTCAAGTTTTATAGGCTATCTATCGTCTGAATTACTAGTCACTGGCATTAACTTGACGTTAAGTCTTGATCTATAGAAATTGCTCCTTTAAAGGGTCAAACTATTCTCAACTTAGTGGCCCTTTCACAAGTTATGGTTTTTGATAAGGTCTACACAACCAGGGGTCGAGCCTACTGTAAATTACCAGTACTGTGTTTTAGCATTGATATAGTCAACAAGCTTAATGGGTTCAAGAGGTAAAGCTTTGCAGCCATTCTATGTTATCCTAATTCTACAAAACATCCAACTAGCTTCATAACTGAAATAAGGGAGATAAACAAAGCACAGTTTATTAAAGATGACCAAGGTTTCTAGTAGTAGTCTTTAACCTGCACACAATAGATTTCAGCGTGTTACTAGTGTTGCATCGACTAAGCCAGTGCTTTTTTTAGGATCATGTACTGATCCAATGATAAGCACGTACTAGTTATATGCACATCATATAACTAGTTCATAAATAACGAACTAAGGTCAAATTTAATCTTACAATACATCACAATCATTTGGGACCAAGAGCCGTGGTGGGCAAGTCATTATAGCAACAATGAACAAACAGCATGAAGCCATGCAAATGAGGAAAATGATCCACAAACCACCTAGCCTGTACCATTACCGACAATAACACAGTCATCTACATGCAACAAATAAGCAAATCAACCCTCTCGAATGTGAATCCAGTAGCAGTCGCCACTTGGCTAGTAGATCGTGGAAAGTACTCGCCATTTCACAATTTCTACTCCCCACATACCATTGACATTCGAAAGATCGGCAACCGCCGTGTACAGTGGCTTAATGTCAACATCACGTAGACTGTTCCATCACATGTTAATGGAACATTCAGTGGATTCTGTTGTGAAAGCCAAGCTTGACAAGCAGTGGGGCTTGAGAGCGTGATTGTATATAGATCAGTGGTTCTCTCACTCGCACGTCGTCTGCTTGATCATGGCCACAACCATGTAACGTTCGTTTTCGAAGTTTAGTGCCTCGTTGTGTTCTGAAGAAGGTGAACGGCCTGTTTTCACCGAAAATTCAAGGGAAAATATTTTTGGTTTGCTGAACTGTGTGGAGCATAAAATTTTGGGGTAGGTGGTATTGTGTTAATCTTGCTGGATCTTCCTGCTTCTACGTGATGTTGACATTAAGCCACTTAACACGGCGGTTGCCGATCTTTCGATCTATATGCGTTTAGCTGAAACACGGATTCTTTCATTTTACCCTTCAACAATCAACTTTTTAGCAAAGCCATAACACTTGGACGAAGAATGAATCTGGAGTTTGCTGATTGGCATTGTTCCCTAAATACAATGGTTAACCCATAACCGCCTGAAAGAACTTTCAGACCCTTTTTTTTAGAGTCCTCGGGTCGGTTCTCGGACTCGAACCAGCATTCTCTTGGTTTGGAGTCGACGACGCTGACCACTGGGCTGTGACTACCCGCTTTGCTCGGGGTCCCCGGGGACCTCACAAAGCTCGCGCTGGGACTTGGTTTTTTGCTGTTATACGTTGAAGGCGTACGTTCGTATCTAGGCAGTTATGGGTTAAAACAATATCAAACAATAAAAATGATCGTTTAGGGTCCCGTAATTCGGGAATGAATGAACCAATCGAAAAAGTGGTCCCTGTAAGGTTGAAGCCCAGGGAAATTTCTGGCTCAGATCATGTTTCAGATTTTAGGTAGGTGCAGTAGTTTTTTCTGAAACCGTGTCACACAAGAAGAACAACAAGTGAACAGTTTTAAAATTTCCGTGTGGCTCCCTACTTTTACTCTTGCATGGAATTGCATAAAAGTTGGTGTAAAGTTAGGAATCTGACCAAGTTTGGTCGAACTATATTGAATAGAAACTGAGAAATTAATAGTTTTAGTTTTGCTGGAGAGAGGACTTCAATCATATGAACAAATCAAATCACTTTCCAAGTTTCAAGTAACGTTAGGGTTCCACCATAGAAGGACAAGCTTCAGTAATGACTGCAATAAAACTTCAGTGAAGTAAGGTTTAGATTAAAAATCCATTTAAAATAAACGTAAAGCTGGTTTTTAGTAAGGGGAACCTTAAACCCTTAAGTTTAGGGGAGACTAGATTCCAAAGGGCCGAAAACCGATGTCCCCATAAATTTCAAAGTCAACTGTCAAATTTAAAGTTAAAGATCCTATTTAATTTAGAATTGAGATCCTAAACAAAATACATTTAAGTTTAAACTAGCCTATTTGAAAAACTACTACCTTTGCCCGGCCTGGCAACATGCGGCAAAGAGACCTCTCCATCTCCCCAACCGACGATAGTGACTATTGGCTTTGTCGTGAGCTATGCTACGGATCGTCTTGTGGGATCGAGTATTCGTGGGATGCGGACGTCCGTGATGACTGCACGTTTTGGCGGCAAGAGAGGCAGTTGCCTTCGAGGAGGGAAATCTGTGTTTGTTGGGGGTTCAGGCAGCACTAGTTTAAGTTAGTATGGGGAGCTTTGGTTCGGTTCTCATTAAGCTGGGGGTGGGTTTCTCTGATTGGTTAGAGGAGCTGAGCCCTGAGTGGCTGAATCCAGGACTGTTGGAGCCATTTAGTGCGAGTCAATTCTGGAAGGCTTTGATGGAATTGATGGCTACGGATTTCAAGATTGTAGATTGCAAGTGACCATAACTTTTTAAGTTATCAATAGATTAATAGAAGGATGGTCTTGAAGTAAAGCCCTGATAACCAGCGAAGAAAGCCATTTTAAACGTAGAAAGTCACTGAATGGTTGTAGTGGAGGTCAAAATTCTTAACTAAAAAATAAAAATTAGGAACATCGATTTTTTCTGTTCCTAAGTCAGGCCAGCTAAGGTAACTAAATTTTGATAAAACGGTTGGACTAAATATGCATGAATAATTAATATTATAGGTTTATGACCAGCTGATGCTAGAACGCATTTTATTTAAATGAGAAACTGCTTTAGAAGCTGTCCGGTGGAGTGGAGAGTCGGCTATACCCATGCCTGCATTAATTGCATAATTTAATACACAGTAAAGATGAATTAAAACACCAAAATTGGAACGGGCATCAACGTATATGTGGGGCAGAACGTCCCCCTAGCACAAACTAAGCTGGGCGGCTTTATGCCTCATAAAAAATGTTTATTTACAAGACTGGTTGTCCAGTGGTCAACAGGAAGTGGTGTCCGGTAGTGGCGATTTTTACCATAGAGGTTTTTGATCTTTTAAAACTAATGGCTGCAGCTTTTGCAGTTCTGTTTTTACAGAGTTAAAGAGAAAAATATAAACTTGAGTTTAGTGAAAACTGCAGTCGAATTGGTCCATTGGTTGAAGCGTGAGAGAAGAAACATTGTCCGTTTTTAGTAGATTAGGCCTATTGGCCACTGCGGTTTTGATGCAAAGTCTTGGGACGATGTAGAGTTCAATAAAAACCCCAATGTTTCTGATTTTTAGTGTCTGGGTCTCCTCACCAATCAATATGGAGCCTGGCTCCTTTATATAATAGTAGTAATAGAAAAAAAGACTTGTTTTGCAGGATTTTACAGCAAAGTTCACCTTGCAGGGAGGCAATTTTTATTTTCACTTTTTATCAAATTTTGTGAAAAACAAAATTGTAAATAAACACACCAACTTAATTTCCCATTCCATCCTAAAGCAAGCTCTTGTGTAATGATTTATTATTTGCAGGGTATATGGTGTAACAATGATAAAGCAGCAGTGCAATAAATTAAAATAGTTTCATGCAGGGAACTTTCTACAAAGTAGGGAAATATAAATGCTGACTTCCGTAGATTTTTGCAAATAAGTTTGCATCCATATTTATTTCTGAATAGGCTTAATCGTGCTCAATTGAATTCCATCCTATTCAGAGGCTCGTCACACGGTAGGCACTCATGTTTAAAAAAAAAAACCACGGCGGATCCAACCTGTAGCTAACTAACGGTTCATTAGAACCTCTTGCCTGTTTTTTTTTTTTCATTTAAGATAATTCTAACCCAACAATAGGTCGATCGGAGAGGAATCCGCTTTTCTGTCCATAAGCCCTAAAGTGTCCGTATAACGAAAACAAAAAAGATAAGCGAAAACTCATCGAAACGATCGCCGATCTAGAAACTGGGGCATATTTTTGTAATCCAAATCTCTCCACAGGGCATTATGTAAACGAGCGCCACCGAAAAACGCCTGTTTTTCAAAAATTTGAACATTTTTTTCTTGAGGCACCAAATGCCTCGCCGGGGCAAATCTCGCCGTTTTTGCAATAATGGTCCGATTCTCACAAACTCTTCGACATTTAATAGCCTGTCCAAATACAAGACTCTTGGGGAAGCCCAAATCCGGACTTTCCACCTGAAAGACTCTCAAATCTACATTTGAAGACCGACTAAAACCACCAGCAGCGCTACTGCCTCATGGCCGCCATTATTGAACTCTGTATTTATGTATTTTTGTTTTATCCTTTTCCTTTTAGGGCAAAAAGCCCGAGCACACTAGCTTAGTGCATTTTAGGAGGAGCTTCCTCTGCGAAGGTACTAACCCTCGATCTCGTGTACAGACAACAATTTGAAGTGTGATATTTTTTATTGTGTTTGTCGGCCGCAATCCATATGAAAAATTTCCACAACGATCAATTTTAACTTCAAAATTTAAACGTTAAACGTCCCAGTACTTAATGCATTATAGCATCCAACTAAGCTAGTTTATTTAATTGCATTTATACTTTTATAATAATCTTTTACCCCCAGAAATGCTATCATGTGTCCAAACGTACTATGATCTGGCATTCTACCGGACACGAATTTTCAGTGTATATATGTTTGTTTTAGTTCTCCTCTCAGCCCGACTGGACCCAACCAAATGCTACTGCTAGCTTGATATACTATTAAAACTAAAAGAATTGTTAAAAAGATCTGTTTCCAAGCAATTCCGTAAGTCAAACTGTGCAAAAACTTCGAATCCTCAATTGCCCCAGCCAAAACTAGTTGTGGTGTATAACACTGCAGTTTACAGTTAAAGCTTATAAAATTTAATAGTAATGCTTTATGCATTACCCAAGCCAAAGTATTAAGCTTTAACAAGAGCCTATTCATGTTGCAAAATATGTAAATATTCAATCCGTAGCCAATATTACAAAGTAAAGGTCTATTTCCCAATGTTCAATTGAGTAAAACTCAAAACAGGCCTGTCTTTTCCGTTTACATGTCCCTACTCCTTCAAACGGCTCTGCACCCAGTCCCTTTGTTCAACCGACTTCTCCTCCCACTTTCCATTGTTTTCGAGGCCCTCAGCCAATCAGACCCCCGCAGCTATCCTCGACGTACGCGCTTTCTCCCCTCTCCAGCATAAAACCCCCCCAGCTCAAAACATCCACAGCACAGCTCACAGATCTCAAGCTAGAGAAGGGTCACGCCAGTCGGGAGTGGAGACGCCATGTCCGGAGAATGCCATGCCAGGCACGATGGTAGTGGTTCGTATGTTATAGTTTAGCTTTTGAAAGTTCAGTATAGGACCCCCATATTCTAAATTTTAGTTTAAAATCGTAAACTTTAACTCTCTAGCTTGGAGTCTTTATGGTTGGTAAGCCTTATCGGCTTTGCTGGTCTTTACCACCATAATGTTAGAGTAGGCATCTCTTACTAAAAAGTCAGTTTCTTTCTTTGTTCATTTTTCAAATGTAAACAAAGGGACGGTTTGATCCTCGCGAGGAAAAATAACTGTGGGACGACTTGAAAACTACCGTTGTCAAATATAGTTGTAACTTAGCGGACGCGGTTCAGCTTGCTGGGTATTCCTGGATAGGAACCCAAGATAAAAATGCTTTTTCTTGTCTAAATTAAGTGTTTAAGAACAAACGTCGTTGTTCTTATATCCAAGTGAATTTCTAATGTAAATTCTTGATTTATTTGTTTTTGCAAACTTGTAAAGACTTAAACTAGTGAACTCCAAATGTAAAGGTTTTATTTTTTTATTCTGATGTTTTAAAATAAAAACCAAGAGTTTTTAAACCTCAGGTTCGTTCCCTAGTAAGATTAATTGTTTTTAAGTGTAAATTATGATGTAGCCCATTTTAGCTTTATACTTCGTTTAAGCAATTAAATAAATCCACCGTTGCTGGCAGTGTATTACCGGAAGCATTAAGGTTTGGCCTAGAATAGGACACCGACGCTCCATCCCCCATGCCGGGACTGTAGCCCATGCTGTGTTTATTATCGTAAAAAGTCGTCATTAACACCGATTAACCTCAAGCTGAAACTCCACGTACACCAGGGAAACCGGGGGCGTTACAAGCACCTAAGCCGTCGTAGCGTCCGCCGTTACAACTGGTGGCAGCGGTGGGATGAAGAGGTGCTGTTCCCGTCAAGCGTTTTCCCCCCTGCCATGCTACATGCCTAGAAGGATGCAAGCCACTTCCAACTAGATGTCTGTGGTCCAGCCAAATATGGCCACGAAGCAGATGCCTGTGACTAAGTTACACAAAGTCACGATGCAGATGTCGTACGAAAGTTATAAAAAAGTACAACCCCCGCCGCAGCTCCAACCACTGCCGGCGCCAGGAAGCAACAGCTGCCGCTTCCAGTAGACGTCCTCAAGCCGAGAGCCGTCTCAACCCCAACCGATGCTGTAGGAGAAGAGGCCCGAGAGGGAAACTACGCTCCGTGCAGCCAAGCCGTGAATTTTGCGTGCTACACCGAGGTCCCGTGGATTTGACCGCCAGTGACGATCGACTCCCGAAAATCGGTGCCGGACTTCCCGTACTACGGTGGAACGGAAGGACAGACTGACCGTACAGCGATTGTACAATTGGGTAAGTGTACATGAGATATGCTTAAAGGCCGCCAAGCCGAGTGTTGTAGTTGATAGCATTTATGCAATTTATACCACAGTGCTGGAAGTCTTAGGAGTGTATTTTTTATGTGCAATCTTACTGGATTTGTGAGAGAAGTTTTTTTAATAATTCGCTCTACTCAAAAGTAACGTTAAATTTTAAGCCGCTGCTTTTAATTTTTGTTTCATTTATAAAAGCTTTATTTTGAAATCACGTTAACCATTAAGACTCAAAATGTCAGAAATGGAAGAATTAGACGAAATCATTCGTGATATCACAAACAAGGACTTAAAGAAGGCCTATTTCTAGGCTTCACAGTAAGTGAATCCAGAGCCGAATCGCAGAAAATATTACGATCAGCCCTTGAAGATGGTAAATTGGATTTAATAGAGCTTTCCGATGCACTAGCTAATGCTATTGAAAGGAGAGAAGCCGCTATTTTTGCTAAAAAGGAATTAGCCGCTAAAGAAAATGAACTGTTTTTAAAAGCAGAAGAATTAAAGTTAAGAGCACTCGAAGTTGCGGACGCAGACAAGCGCCGTGCTCATGAACTAGCTTTAAGGGACCAAGATGCCCAAATTAAAGACCGTGCCAGTGCTATGGAATTAGCTAAACTGGACAAGCAGCTAGAACTAGCTAAGCTAAATGCTGCTACGTTAAATCTTAACCTCGCTCCAAATGGAGCTAATGGCGCTCCCCCACCTCCCCCAAATCCAGTTGCAAAACATGGTAAAGTGGCCGACATAGTCTGTTTGGTAAATAGGTGGACGCCCAATACTGATATTAACAGTTTTCTTAAGATTTTCGAACGAACTTTAACTAGTCAAAAGATTCCTAAAGACCAATGGGTCACGGCATTACAACCCCCTCGTCGGTGAGGTTTTCATTAAAGTTTGTGATCAGCTAACAGACGCTGAAATACAGGATTACGAAATAGTCATAAATAAACTGCTTGCCCGTTTTGTACAGACTAAAGAGTCTTTGCAAACGCAATTTCGTTCTCTCGAATAAGGAGTAGAAATGCAGTTCCAGGATTATGCATTTGAGTTAGAAACTCTTTTCACTCGTTGGGTAACTTTGGCTAAGGTTAACCGTGACTGTGATAAACTTGTCAACCTCGTGTTATTGGAACAATTTTATAAATCGTGTCCAACCCATCTCAGAAAATGGATCCCTGATCAAGTCAGATTAGGAACTCTGGCCGAAGCGGCCCAGTTGTGTGATGAATTCACCACCCGTAATAAGCAGATTTCCACTGATGCTGCTTCTCGTCCCGTTAAAGCTACTCCTGCAGCTGCTACGACAACACAAGGTTCTAAACCTTCCAACAGACATCGTGGTAACTCTAATAGTAACCACAGTCAGGCGGCTAAACCGGCTGGTACCGCCGAGGTGAAACCTGAAATCCCTAGTGGAAGTTCAGCCACCAACACTTACTCAAACCGTGAGTTCGACAAACCTCGTCTCATAGGCGATGGCACTTGCTTTTATTGCAAAAAAATTGGACTTAGACGACAAGATTGTCGTATTCGTATGGCTGACGAGAAGGCAGCCGGCGCTGATTGTAATTTTATTAGTCATGCCCCACCGGAAGTTGTTTTGTCCAAGCACATACACGAATGGTCCGTGAATGGCCAAAAATGCCGTGTCTTGCGCGACACAGGTTCTACGCACGCTGTAATCGCTCGTGAACTCGTAAAACCCGACCAGTTTACTGGCGAGTACACACATTGTCATAATGCTTTAACTGCTAAGACTACCGCACATGCTATAGCCTTAATTGAGGTTCAGACCCCCTACGGAGCTATCCAAACCGAAGCTCTCGTATCCGACCACGTGGGCCCTCTTTTCAGTATGTTGCTGGGCGTGCCCTCTCAAAATGTGTTAGAGGACAAAGGGCTTGTTTCCCTCCCCACTTACGTGAATGTAGTCACCCGTGCATAGGCACGCGCTGCCGATCAGCTCCCTCTCTTACGCCCTAATTACCGTGAGAACCCTGCTGACAGCGATGAGTCAGATAGCGACTCTATTGAGGTTACTCCGAGAGCAGTGACGGAAGGTTTTGTCGACCCCAAATAAGACGTTTTGGATGAGGCGATTTTAGGTCCTCAAACTGAGCAGTTCACACAGCTCCTCAACATAGACAAACCCTAGTTTTTAAAACTCCAGCGTGAATGCCCAACTTTAACTTTATGTTGGAAGTATGCTGAGCTGCCAGAAAGCCAGCAGGACGAAAACATGCTGTGTTTCGTTGATAACGACTTGCTTTTTCGCAAACCTTTCCGCCCTGGGGGAAGGCCGCTAATAAACAGGCAACTAGTTCTTCCCCAGGAGTGTAGAAATTTGGTTCTAAGCACTGTGCATGCAAATGCATGGGCTGGCCATCTTGGGCGCTCTAAAACAAAAGAAATAGTGCTTACAAATTTTTACTGGCCCAAATGTTTTAGTGACATTGAGCAATTTGTCTTAATTTGTCTTACTTGCCAGAAAAACGGAAAATCTGGACAGAAGTTTGTTGCCCCTATGGTGCTTGTGCCCATGGATGGGGAGCCCTTTAATCGTTTCATTATTGATATTGTTGGCCCCATCAGACCCTCTAGTAGAGGTGGTTTTAAATATATTCTATCTCTCCTCGATCCGGCAACAAAGTTTCCCGAGGCCGTGCCCCTTAAAGAGGCCGTCAAAGTGTAGTTGACGCCCTCCTCGGCATCTTTTCGAGGTTAGGCTTCCCTTCTGAATTACAATCAGACTTAGGCTCGCCCTTCATATCTCCCCTTACCACTTTATTCCTGGAAAAATGTGGAATTAACTGTATTAATTCAAGTGTGAATCATCCACAGTCCAACAGCGTGGAGCGCTTTCACAGAACCCTCAAAGCGGTCCTGAGAGCGGTTTGACACGAGCATCCCCTAAATTGGGAAAGATGCCTCAATGTTTGCACTACGTACTGCTCCACATGAGAGTACTGGATTTACACCTGCTGAAATGGTGTATGGCCAAAATTTGAAAGGCCCTCTCGAGCTTGTTAAAAGCCAATGGGTTGAACCCGACGTCCACCCATCCGTCCTTGAGTACATCCTGGATTTACTCCAGAGGTTCAAATACTCACGGGAACTCTCACAAGAAAATATTGTGAAGAGCCAGCAAAAAAATAAGACCTACTATGACCGTAAGGCAGTTGAACGTAAGTTCAAGGAAGGTGATAAGGTTCTAGTCCTTAAACCTGACCTAGCCAATAAGTTAGAAATTTATTGGGATGGACCCTGTGATGTTGTTAAACGCCTTTCAGACACCAATTATTTAATAAAACAATCGTTTGGTTCTCAAAAGGAGACAGTTTATCACATCAACCTGCTCAAGCCCTATCTGCCTAGGGAGGGGTCAAGCAACCTTTCGTATAATGATGAACGTGAGTTTACTCACCACGACCATGTATGGTCCGGCAAGCCTGGTGATGGCCATCTTAATTCAAGAGAAGCCATGAGTCTTATCAAAAAGACCGGAGATTTGTAAGAGTCTCAAAAGTCCGACTTACTTCAAGTCTTTGACCAGGTACATGGTGTTTTTTCTACTCTGCCGGGTCGTACCGACATTGTCACCCACGATGTGGAGTTAATTGACACTCAGGTGAAGCCTTGTAAATATTACAGGCATGCCAAGTTCGAACGTGACTTAATCGTTACAGAGATCAAACGTATGTTAGATTTGGGATTAATTGTGGAAACGGATTCCCCACATGGATCCCCCATGATTATTGTACAAAAGGAAGACGCTAGCCCTCGTCCTGTAGCTGACTACCGAGAGCTGAACAACAATACGGTAACTAAAGATTACCCAATTCCCAACATTGAGGAATGTATTGAACGTGCAGCCAAGTGGCAATACATTTCCATTTTTAACCTTAACCGTGGATTTTGGCAAGTGCGCTTGATGCCACAGGCTTCAATGGCCGCCACTATCACTACCCCCGTAGGGAAATTTGCTCCCCTAATGATGAATATGGGGATGAAGAACGCTCCATTTTGCTTCCAGAAGCTTATGGATAATGTCAACCGTGGCATGGGCTGCGTGTTGTCACAAGACTTTGGTGAAGATGAACACCCCCGTCTTTACGTTTCACGTAAATTAACAGCCCGTGAGCAGAATTACGGGACAACAGAAAAGGAGTGTGCTTGTCTGATCTGGTCTGTTGCTAAATTAAGGCCCTACATCTATGGGACAAAATTTATCATAGAATCAGATCACACCCCACTTCATTGGCTCAAGCAAATGTCTGGCAAAAATCCCAGATTGCTTAGGTGGAGCCTCACCCTCCAAGACTATGACTACACTGTCCGGTACAAACCTGGCAAGTTTCACTTGAACGCCGACGCGTTAAGTCGATGTTTTATTTAAACAAATTCTTAAATGTTTAACATTTTGTTTTCAGTACAAATTGGCTGAGAATTAAATTTTACCTGCATTTTTAATTTTTTCATTTTGGTCAGTTGAGAGCTCATCCTTAAGTAACTCTCAGTTAATTCCCGTTTTGGCCTTCACACCTAAATTTTAAGTGCCTATGCTTTACTCTTTTTGTCACTATCATCGTCTCCCTGTGTGGGAGAATGTTGACAAAGATTGTAATGACACTAAATAAATATTCATTAGGAATCCTCTACGAGAGTTGCAATCTGTCCCCGGTTGGTTCTTCTTTAAGTTTTCTACGAAATGGCTTTCTTCCCAAAAATAGCCGTCTCTCTTACCTCTGAGGGTAAAAGGTCAACTCTGTCGTTAAAAGGTTGTTAGTTTTTATCCACAAAACTTCCCAGTGTTATGTTTAAGTTATGGGTCTTATCTCAAAATCCTTCAGTGTCAAATTGAACATGCAAACAAGTTGTTTGGTAACCTTAAACCATTCTAGTGGGAGTAGTTTAACAGTAAATAGAGCTGGTCATTTTATGCGTGCCCATAGTATACAATTCTCCAATCCCTATCGCAGCGGCTAGGTTTATTGTTATGCGTCCGTCGGTTTTTATCGCAGCCTACCGGGATAAAAAAAAGGCTAGACTAGAGCAGAGGCAGAACGGCTAGGGACATATTACCAGAGCAGTAGATGGCCTCATTTATTTGTTATAACGAAACAACAAACTTAAACTTTGTACTTTTACTTTGAAAACTAGTGTGTTGTAACACCTAAATTTCACTTCGTCCAAGTTTAATTCAAATGTTGGCGCACAAATTCCCCCGGGTTCAATCTTAATTTGTCGAGACCAAGAATTCATTTACACAAGCAAATAACAGTAACAATAAATAGACATTTATTTCATAAATTCCTAGCATGTTAGTTCTCGTTATATTTGCCCCTAGTAGGCTACACCAAAAGCTGTTAATAGCATTGATAGAATTCAGTAAACTAAATTCAGTCGGCGAATTCATTTGTCAATAAACCTACGAAATTGTATTTCGCCATAGGCTATATATAGGCTATACAAATAATTTAATAAATAGGCTTTCTTTTTTCTCCACGTAAAGGTTAATAAAACCGGAGGTTTATCTAGAATTACCTTCTTAAGTGTACTATAATATTTCGCAAAATATAACCTGACCTCTGCTTTTCTTAAATTTCCTCCCGGCTTAATTTTTGCTAAGTGATAAGCCTTTGAGCAGAGAAAAATATATATTGTTTAAATACACAAGGAGCTCAGCTTCCTTTTACCCTGGATTAATTGTGCTATTCGGAGAAAAAGTACCCAATATTGCAATTATTCTTCCTTATTCCATACTATAGGAATAGCAAACAAATAAATACATGTAAATACAAATCATATGACACTAATTCTTTTTTTCTGGCTGGCGTATTGGCGCATAATAAATTCAAATTTCGGACAGTTAGATGCAGCATTTCTTATAGTTTTAGTGTACTCACGGACCAAACGAAGAGTCAATGTACTCACGGACCAAGCGAAGGATTGAAGGTCGAAACCACGGTGTCGGACAAAGTTCAGTAACTCAAAACGGGCTTCATAATCAACGGACGAGATGACGATGACGAACGAGATGGACGAACGAGATGGAACGAACGAGATGGACGAACGAGATGGAACGATGACGGCATAAACTTCAACGCTGTTGTAAATGATAATCAGTTCCATTTTTTTCTTTGTTTCGGATAACTTTGTCACGATGAAATTCCTCGCTG
>JAHWFP010012199.1:0-10304 GCA_023313725.1 Lithobius niger | reverse complement strand
ATTATTATTATTATTATTATTATTATTATTATTATTATTATTATTATTATTATTATTATTATTATCAAAGACCACGCTAGTGGTCCGCCCGAATAGTTCAATTATCAGCGTTCATTGTAAAAAAGTCATTGCTGAATTTCAGCATTATTACACGGCGGCCACTAGCTTTGGTACTTTAAAGTGGCACTATCACCGATTGAAGACCGTACGAAAATACCGTAGCGCCATCTAGCAGCAGTGATTGTTAACCTTGCTCCCGCCTTGCGCCCAGGTGCACGAGGACCTACCAGATTTTCGCCCAATAATTATGAAGGTCGTGGCTTGTTTGTTTCGTTCAAAAGAAAATGCGGTATGCATTCCTTCGCTTGATTCAAGCAAGCGTTAGATAGCACTGTATAGCGCTACTTGTTGCCTGGTTCTGCAGACTTTCAATCGGTGTGGTGATAGTGCCACGTTAACAGAAACCAAGCTGAGCGTATTTCACGACTAGCAGAAGCTGCGTGGTGTTTGATGCACCGTTAAAAACACTGGGACAATTTCCTTCCTCATGTGTTTTACGGAATGCGTGTATCCCGTCTATGTGTTTTTGCGTACCCTGCTCCCGACTTGCTCCCAGGTGCACGAGGACGTAACAGATTTTCGCCCAATAATTATGGAGGTCGTGGCTTGTTTGTTTCGTTCAAAAGAAAATGCGGTATGCATTCCTTCGCTTGATTCAAGCAAGCGTTAGATAGCACTGGATAGCGCTACTTGTTGCCTGGTTCTGCAGACTTTCAATCGGTGTGGTGATAGTGCCACGTTAACAGAAACCAAGCTGAGCGTATTTCACGACTAGCAGAAGCCCGTGCTACGCACGGGTGGTGTTTGATGCACCGTTAAAAACACTGGCACAATTTCCTTCCTCATGTGTTTTACGGAATGCGTGTATCCCGTCTATGTGTTTTTGCGTACCCTGTCTAGCAAACGGTGTTTTTCGTTTGCTTCACTCCCTCATTCAGCGTATCCCTTGTTCCGGAGTCCATACACTTACATTACATATGATTCTTTCCTGCAAAAATGGTTGGAATACGCGTTTGTACATGTGAAATAAATAAATACGCCTTTGTACACCGGAAATAAATAGGCATTGGAGACATTGTAAGGGAGGATTAAACAAACGAAGCTTCAACAATCAGCCAGAGGGCGAGCGGGCTCATTCTTACCACGGTAGCAAAGAAAAAGAGCGAGCGACCGACAATGAAAACTGATATGTGCTCTATCAATTCCTTGCGGCCGTCTTGTGGTGGCCGTCTTGTGGCCGTCCATCCTACGCGACAACTCGGTTTTATTAATAAAGATGGCTTTTGACGATGGTAAAGATAAATACCTATGCGGCGAAACAGCTTGAAAATTGTTGAAAATGGGCACTCTTTGTACCCTGTCAAACAATAGTTAGTTGTATTTGAATCAATTGCATAAACTGCTTCAATGTGATAAAAGTGCGTGAAGATCGTTGATTTCAGCCGACTACTATTCTATATACTGGCTACTGACTAATTCCGCTCACTTTGGTATTTTTAACTTGGTGGTAGCCCTTTTTGTTGACATCACTACCTTGATTGGCTGAAGCTGGCGGGTTCTTTCACCCTTGTGGGTTTTGTTTCAGTTAACAGTATAACAGTAATAAAAATAATAATTTATTGCATTTGTAGTGACTCAAGTTTGTTTTATAAGAACTTTTGTGAAGCTACACTGATAATCATATACCACCGTGGTACCGCTGGTATAATAAGACTAAAATTGCAGGGCCTGCACCTGCTTAATTTTAGTTTTTATTGCCTAACCGAAATACCCATTACCTATTTTTATAGCGATTCCCTCCTTTTGAGCTATTATTTCCCTAGAAGCTTGAAAGTTGGCTTCCCAGCCGGGCTTGTACTACTGTGCATGCGCAAGGATGGGCTGGCTATATAAACTCGGTGCAGCCGTCCGATGGCATGACTTCTCCGCACCCAGAACCTAGACAATGGAGGGGAGGCCTGGGTGGGAGTTAAGGTAATGTATATTTTCAGTTAGGCAATAAAAAATAAAATTAAGCAGGTGCAGGCCCTGCAATTTTAGTCTTTTTATAGCTGACGAAATTTACATTACCTATTTTTATAGCGGACTTTGTAACCCGATGGAGGGCTAGGTTTGCTGTCCCCTCTCGTACAAGCCAGCATCCCCGGGAACTAGTCCCTGGCGAAGACAACCCTGAGTCCCGAACCAATTTCACTGATAGCCGAAATGATATGCGGACCGAGGAGTGACCCGTTGTTTCGGAAGGAAAAAATCCTTAAGTGAGGTTGGGCAGGGCAGTAATATGTAATAATAATTATTATTATTGGTTAAGGAAGCAGAAGAAGGAACCACAAGCTGGGGTCTTAACATCGTGGGGATAGGAAATCAGATAAAATTCCGAAATCGTCTACCCTGTTGGGAATGATGGTGTGAAGCGGACAGGCGGATGGCGCGTGTCTTCGTAAGTTCTTTAGGAAACTTGAGGAGCAGACACCATCCGTAGGATGGTCTCTGGAAGGTGTATGAAGTGAGCAAGCGGATGATGAGTGTCCTTCTGATCAGAAGACGTGAAGAGTGGATACCGTCCGGATGTGGAAAGTGAGAATGTACATGGCGAGCGCATGACACGGCGAACTCGCAGCAGACGTGAGGAGCGGACACTGTCCGCAGGGCGGACCGTGGTAAACTGGAAATGTGGAACACAGTTTCGAAGTTGAATCAAGAAGAAGGCAGCTGCTTGGCATAGGACGAGGATCGAAAGGAGTGATTTTCCAGAGGAAGAAGAGACGCTGGTTGTTGAATGTTAGACACTATGTAAAAAGGTGAAGGTATTGTTTCATAAAGGTGAAATTGTAAGGACAATGTTCTAAAAGGGAGGCGAGGATCGCGATTGTATCGTCCCCTCATGGGAAGCGGATGAAGCAGAATCCATGCTGAAGATCGCTGTGTTGAGGAACAAGAGACAGATGGAAATGTCGTTCAGGGAAGGACACGGAAAACTAGTGTTACGCCTGTGGCCTTGGACGAATGATCTTGAAGTGGTAACCAGGTTGTGGACGGAGAGATTGGTGAGCTGGATGTACGGGAATGGGTGTGTAGTTGTTTGTAGTATGTGCGGATGGTAGCACAAACATACTGCTAAAAGTGAAGTAGACCAGGTGCACGTAGTTGAGGATGCATTGACGTGAAGGCTGTGTGCAAAAACGCATGAGATGCAAGAGGGGCGGACGTCAAGCTGTCCACTGTCAAGCTTGGGTTGCCATCTGTTGAACTTGAGTGTTGCAAGCACAGTATAATAGCGGAGCCAACTGCGCATCCGCGTTTAGCTAGAAAGAAAAGGTCACAGCAAGATAGTGTCTCGTGCGTCCTGGGATGTTTACAACAATTGAGGGCTAGAAAGGTAGAGATGGTAACGGTGAAGGAGCTGCTTGGTAAAGCGCAGCTAGGGACGGTAATGAAGGTATGTCCGCAGGATGAGAACGAAGCGGTGAACAGATTGTGGCAGAGGATAAAATGTAGGAATTAACGAAACCCAGGCGTTGTATACACGGATGAGAGTCTATGTGGACACAAGGCAGGTAGAAAGTGGATGGTCGTCCTGGAGGAGGTTACTTGCGAAATGTAGGGAATGTGGTCCGTATTGGATCGGCCCTTGCGAAAAGTATCTCTAGCTGCTTCAGACGGAAAGGAGGACAGCAGTACTAGGAGGATAGCGGATGGATCCTTGTCCGAGGAGAGGATGGATCGGCCCTTTTCCCAGCTGCCCCTGAAGCTGGAATGAAGGTGGCTGGGAGCGAACTTTCAACCGGGAGATCCCTGGAAGCAGAGAGCATCCTAGTGGGGATCGTCCTAAGATCGAGATAATTACACAATTACTTATACAATTTTCAAGCACGAGGTGGTGGGGCTACAGATTTTTTCGCTACCTGTCAAAAGAAGATCAAAATTTTACAATGGCTCTTAAAGATGGGACAATAATAATTTTAGGTATTTTTTTGGGCGATTCACGTAGTACCGCGTGTTGTGCAGGTTGCCCAATCGTGGATCCTGGATAGCCAGCATTATAGTTTATTCCACATTATGTTTTCAGAAAACTGACTGGATGACGACTCGTTTCCTTGCACTTAGAGTGCAAAAGCATGTGGATGTCACATGTGTACACTCAACAAAGTTACTGTTAGAGTTTACAAATGGGATGTTTATGGATTTTTTGCACTCATAGTGGAAGAAAACGTGGCATCATACAGTAAGTTTTCTGAAAGCATAATGTGGAACAAATTATAGTAACGCCAGGAGCGCATAAATACCACGCACGTCTCGTGGGAAAATCCATGTTGTAAATCCGTCTTTGTATTCCACCGTTTGAACAAGGCCGTCTGAGAGAAGCAGCAGATTTTAGATCCTGGCTCTAAGCCAGTTGATTTAACGTCGCCAATAGCCTATTTTACCAAAGCAATGCTAAGAGGCATTCATTTCCTGGCTCCCGCGAGAACTGGCGTAGAGTCGGGAGGCAAGACAAGCAATTTCTACTCTAGTAGGCCTTGGCTAGAGAAACAAAATGACTTCCTGTTTTAAGTTTGTTTTTAAGGCGAGTTCTTGCAAATTGACACATGCTTGGCCCATGCGCACACGGGATATTTTTCTCACACGTATTTATTAGGTAAAAACTTGCACAGCGTAATTATAAAGTACATTTTTCGCAAAAGTAAAAACGGACACTAGTTCGACAACTGGCCGCATGGTGTCAGGACTCAGTACGAACGGAGGAACAAAGGATAGAATTGTGTCAGAGACTCCTCCTTCATGCAGCTCCTGGTAATGGTCAGCCTGGGTCTCTGTGTTAAAGGTACATTCCTGCGAGACTCGGCATAGTAATACAAGGTCAACTGAGATAGTAACTGCGTTCTTCGCAGTGAGGAACGCAGCTGCTTTCTCAGTTGGCCACAAAAATTGTGTCATCGCAAACTGGAAAGAATTTTGTATTTTAACATCACACTTTATAATTTTTTAGGCTATAGTTTGTTCCACATTATGCTTTCAGAAAACTGACTGAAATCACCACGTTTCCTGCCGCTATGAGTACAAAAAACATGTAAATATCCCACTCGTAGACTGTAACAGTAACTGTGCAGGCTCTACATGTGTGATATTCACAAGTTTTTGCATTCATAGTGCAAGGAAACGTGGCGTCATACAGTCGGTTTTCTGAAAACATAATGTGGAACGAACTATAGTATCTTATAATTTTACTTCGGCGGTCTATTGGCAAAAATAATTTAAATTTTTACTGCATTAGTCTTTTTGATTTTTGGTTTTTGGTAATTATTAGCAAACGATTAAAAATTAGTACAAGCACACACACAGATGAAACGTCATGGTTATTGTAAGTGTGCACGGAGGACACTTACTAAGTGTGCAGAATCATATAATCGTCGGATGCTATTAATTAGTTCCCAATATTCAACAGAAAAATCTCCAAGACGCCACATTTTAAAACGAACTTTTAGCAAGGGATTGACTAACGGTGAGTAAATAGAACTTTGGGGCCGTACTTGATGTGGAGGATCGAGAAAAATGGCTTTGAGAGGAAATACCTTTCAACTCTCAACTTTGAGAGCTCAAACGCCGTCGAAAGTGAACATTTTAAAACCAAATTTGGAATATAGCCTCGACTAGTGAAGGCCTGTGTACGGACCAACAATTTTTAGATTCGGTACAGCCAAATCCCAGATGCAGACAGAGACCAAATAGGCATCTTATTTTTGTCCTGGGGTATACCTTTCATTTGACCTCGCTGCAGGTCAAACTACAGCACCTAAAATCATGGGAAGTATCGAATCATAGATTCCAAAGTGGGCATGTGCTTTTCGAGGTTATTAAAGAACCTCGCTAGTGGTCCGTCGCCACGTTGCATGGCGGCCACTGGCGTATTTCACTATGGTGAGAATTAACACCCTAGCGGCGAAATAGTTTGATAATTGTTGAAAATGGGCAGTTTTTGTGCCCTGGTAAGCAACAGTTGTATTTGAATCCAGTGTTTCAATGTGATAAAAGTTTGTGAAGATTACAAATAAAAGCGTCAATATTTATTTATATAATCCTTTTTACACGGCACAGTGTAAAAAGGATTATATGACTAAAGTTTCACGTGTTAAAATGTAGACAGATAAAAATTTGTGGTGTTTATTAAATAATTAAATGTACAATTGAGAAAATTGCATCTGTTGTACAAGTGCTGTTTGCAAGTGCTGTTGTGCTTTACGAACCCAACAAAATGTCGTTCACAACAGCACTTATACAGTTTTGTCAATTGTGCATTTGATTATCCAATTAAAAAATCATAAATTTCTATCCGTGTAGGCTACATTTTAACAAGTAACGTTGAAATTTCAATTAACTAAACCTTTTTTTATGCCACACTTGACGTTTTTGTTTGTAACTCGTGTACCTTTATATGAAGTAATTTTATAAACTAATAAATAAAGAAATAAAATAAGCTACTAATATAATTGAACTCCAGTTCCAGGGATCAAGAACTGTATTTATTTAATGGTTTTGTCAGAAAGTGAAGACGGTTTGTGTTTGAAATATTTAATTTGTGTGTGTGCGCACAAGCTTAATTTGTGTGTTATACAGGCTTTTAAAAAAAATATTTGTCTGTGTTTGTTGTTTTATATTTTAAGTCTATTTCGTGTTAGTGGCTATGTTTGTATTTTGTGTGCATTTGTAATTTGTGAAACAAGCAGACTCCTAGCTAACGCAGTGTTTTGCATGTGTTTGTGTTTTAGGTCTAGTTCGTGTCAGTAATTATCTTTCAATTTTGTAGGCGTTTTGGTGTTTATGGCGTCTATTTTGTATGTGTTTGTGGGTTTAGATTTTCCTACTGTTTCATGTACGTGTACTTTGTTCTCTTTTGTGTGAAATAGCCAACCATTTTGTTTGATTATTGATGAACATGTATGCTTGTGCATGGAGGCTGACGTGTTACAACCTTTGTTCCCTGGAATTCGAGTTCAAATTTCAGATTTAATTAATTATAGTTCGTTGTTTTCGAGTAAACTCTAATCCGTTTTTATTTGTGTACCTTTACAGTAGTGAGTATGGAGATACAAGCCTGTGCTCGTTTTCTAAACAGCAAACCGTTGTTGTTCAGTTAATTTTTTTTCGATTCCTTGTATTTGCTACGGTCTGGTCTATCATGTATACGGTATGTCCACTGTCTACCGATTTTTCTTTGCGAAAAAAAAAAGAACATTAGAAGTGCGTTTTTATGTTCAAGTTCCGACCAAACTTTGTCCTATGTCTACTTATTTGATGGCAACACACTAGCATGCGTCTAAATTTACCACGTGTCATCTCAATGGATACCGTAGTTGAGTCTGCATTGTTGCGGGCAAATGCATTATCGTGGCAAACAATCGCGGAAAGAAATAAACTGGCCTCCCGAAGTCCGCATTGAAGAACGAAACAAGCCATTCAGTCATGTCGGCCGCCCAATTTCAAAATTAGTACCCTAAGGTTTAAAAAATCGCCCCTGCAAGAAAAAGTCATTTTGTTTCCTGTTTATATTTTATTAAATAAAAAAGTGCCCTCCTTGCCGGTGTTTTGAATAGGGAAGGAAGGATGCTAAAGTAAAAAATAATTTTCTTTGTGGCCTAAACAACAACAACAACAACAACAACAACAAAAAAACAAGAGTCCCAATGCCCACTGTCTACTTTGTGTTGGGACCCCAAGCAAAGCGAACAACAATGGCCCTGTCGGCGGCATCCCTGAATCCAATCCAAGTGAATGGCAGTTGGTGGTTCGAATCCCATCACTGACCAAGGTACAGGTGGGACTTTACAAAGATTCCCCAAGTGGCGGACGTGAGGAATGAGTATGCCCACATACAGTCTATCAACTGATAAATAGGGGATTGATATTCTATAGGTGCTGTGTTGTTTCAATAAGTAGATTAAAGGGACATAAATCCTTCCGGTATGTTATGCGACCCATTGAGAACAGCGTTTGCAACATTTACACAGGTTAGAGTTAATGTTGAAAAATCATCTCACGCGAAAGAAAAAAGAAGTGAAATAAAAGTTGGCAACATTTGCATACGTTTGAACTAATTAGGGATCGGCCGATATGATACCGATACGATGCGATACCGATGAAAGGTAAACCGACCGATCCGATACGATACGATACCGATACAGATCTCGATACCGATAATAATAACAAATCAAGACTAAAAGTTTATATTTTGTACAAATAATGCAACTTCGGTTTCTGGTTTTGCTTGGGTTTCAACTGTTGAGATTATCCAAAAAGTTCTGTGCAGCAATAACAGCATTTTTACTCTTATTCTTACTTATGGCTTCAGTACATTCATTTTCTTAGTTAGATTTCAGTTGGTTGTTGTAAAACTTACAGCAGCAGAACCAACAAGTGCCACATTTTCATTCCAAACTGAGCAAATGGCTTTGCCTTTGCTGCACTTGGTGTCAGTTTTGCAGGGAAGACGGTTGCATTTCTTGACATAACAAATATCTGTTTCGGAAGCCTTATAGTGGTCCGATACCGATATGGCAAAAATACCGATAAATACAGATAATACCGATACCGATATCAATATCGGACTATCCCTAGAACTAATGTCGCAAAACTCAGTCATACAGGAAAGCCAACATGGATGCATGAACCTTTAACCTTTTCGGGTTTTGGATGAGATTCTTTACAGTTTTTTTTCCAGATTTTTTCTCATGATTGAGCTCTCATCCTGTTTGATGCAGAGAATGTTTGACGCGCTAGCACACGCGACGTTAGTGGTCCCCTCGGCCACGGGTTACGACCACTAATCTTAAACGATACAAAAAACTACATACAAAGAATTACAAACACTTCGTTTAGTATTCAAAATATTAAAAAAAATTAGATAACGAAGGAAGTTAAGTTAGTGTTTTTATTGACCTTATTTAAATTAGCGAAAATTCGGTTTTATTGCTCTCGTAAGTACTTTCTTGTAATCACAACTGACGTCCGTAAGTGCCACTAGCTTCATACAGGCTAAAGTTGGAATGGAATATCTGTCTTCTTTTTAATCTTTGGTACTACCCACCACTCACTCCAACTTATGAAGGAACTGAAAAGGTAATACCATTTTTTTTTTTCAGATTGAGTGCCAAAATGCCAAAGCCATGCTAACTTGCCACGAATGCGGAGCACGCAGCGAAAGTCTCAAATCTTGCCAGGGCTGCTTCTCGTCGTTTTATTGTGGAAAGAATTGCCAGCAGAAGCACTGGTCTAGACACAAGGAAGCCTGCGTGAAATCCTCGGGAGAAGTCATGGAATTAGCTTACAGATTCCTTGTAGAAATGCCATTCCATTCAATGCCATGGTAAGATTAATTTGTTCGAGCCGAGATTAGTCTCACTTCGTCTAGGTCTTCAAAAATGAGACGCAAGAGAAGTTATTCAGTCATGTTGATAGAAAAACTATTCTGTGACTTTAAGCTCAAGTGGTTGGGATGCCATAAAAAATTATGAATGCCTCACCGCATGAAACTTTCAGTAAGGGTACACGGTCGTACCGTATGTCCCTATAAGTTAATACCGACTTTATTTTAAAGCACTGTATAGAGTTTGGTACATGTAAGTGCCCAGTGAACCCCTCTTACTGCGCCTGTATGTCACCTTAACTAAAACCGTCTTCGTACGTCGACAATCGACATAATAGCATTAACGGTAAATAAAAAGTCCAGAAGTGCACGAACATTATAGTATATATATGTGTTCGTACACTTCTTGGCTTTTTATTTATATACCTATAGTGCTGTTGTACCTCTGACGATAGCATTAAAGCGACACAAAACTAGGCTACTGTGTTTCCCTGACCGTGTTAATGCTACACCGCTTTAGCTCACTCTATAAGTCTCTGATTGCCAGGGAAAAAGGTGTGTAAATGTTACAGGAAGAGAAAAACTTAAGCTGAACTCCCTTTTCTGGTATGGTAGCACAAACACGATAACACCTACGAGTTAGTTGAACTTGTGTGCTTGTGCAAATTTCCAGCGCGTTTGCTCTCCTAAAGCAATGTAAGAGATTACAGTATCTCGCATTAACTTAACTCCCATGTACTCAGTGCACTCTTTAAGTCAACATCTCAACTCGACATAAGTTTAATGCACATTAGGTTAACGTTGACATATGAAGTAGTGTGTATTTCCAGTCAATGTCTGGCTGACTGTCCATCTGTTCTATACCCCGTTTCACTTAAAAAGT
>JAHWFP010012192.1:2818-13200 GCA_023313725.1 Lithobius niger | reverse complement strand
ATATTACCTGTTGACACATTTTTCTTCCTAAGGTAAATCACAAAATTCAACTTTGTAGTTACATCTAACTCCTACAGATGGTAAAAAAGCTGCAATTTCACAAGCTTGATGTGGTTTGTTTCCAGCAAATACGTTTAGTTAATTAGGTCATTATCCTTTAAGGTAGTAATAATAATAATACAGGTTTAACCACATTAAGGGTTTGGAGCTGGAAGGGGGAACCCACTAACACCAGTCCATAAAAGGCAAGGTAAGTATAAAACAGAACAGAGTCAAGGGACAAGTGTAGCAACTAATTCTGGCCACTTTAAAAATGTCCTAAGGCAAATTTTATTTAATAAAAATTTAAATCGGTCAACAGAACTCGCCTCAACAACCTCACTCGGCAAGGCATTCCATACGCGGATAACCCTAATGCAAAAGAAATTTTTTCGGCACTCGACCTTGGACGCCTGTGAAGCAAGTTTAAAAGAATGTCCACGGGTGATCGCACAAGGACTGGGATAGAAAAATGGTAGGTCGACGGCCAGGAAGTCAGCAATGAGTCTGCGAAGTTCAAGGAATTGAAGCCCGGTTTGAACCAACCTTTCACAGTAGGACAGTGTTTTTGTAGAGACAATAAAAAAGTCGATTTATATCGAAAAGTTAAAAATTGCTAAAAATCAAGGCAAGAACAATATTGAAGACAGGATTTTTCCTAATTTTACATATTAAAATGTATATTGGATGGACAATAACAGATGTGGTGTATCAGAAGTTTGTACCTGCAAGTAATGAAATCAGATGAATACAGTAAAAAACTGAACTATTAAATCATGGGTGTAGAATCTTTTTTTGGCGTAATATTTGATGAAAGGTAACAGGATCGTTTGGAGGATCGTGGATGAGTGCTACCAGTCTCTGGTATAACCTGTGTCAGAGTATGTGGAGTAGTGCACAATCTTTTGCATCGAATGTCCATCTCAGATTGATGGGACGTTAGTTATTTCTTGCAAGAAACGTACTTGCATTGTGGCGCAGAAAGGTATTTATTCATTCGATTTTTGATAATATTAGTGCAAGGAATAACACTTTCGGCCTGTCTACTTCTGCCATACCTGGTGAGGCATAAAATCTCATCTCAACACAAAAGATTATAAACGACTTGGTTTCGATTCTACATCACTTAATTAGCATAACCTCAGGGTTGTTTACAGTAACATACTTCGGCTTAAGAATAGGTGACGACTTGAACTTTGCTGTCAAAATCAACACTAAAAAACGAGGAGAGCAAACAAAAAACTAGTTAACCCAGATAATAACCAACAAACTGCGGCCACGCCTCAACAATGGCATGAAAAAACGGAAACGACAATGATAAGTAGTGAAATAATTCATCATGTGCATGTACACAATTTTTGAAATACAAATCACGCGTCAACTCAAGCGACGTATGCCAAAGATTTCATTTCTCACAACAACGTTAATTAAGCAAAAGAGCCCCCTTCATACAATAACCAGAAAAATAAACAATTAGCGTTTCTAACCACCCACTTACGCATAAGTATGATAATAAAGTTATTATTTGACGAACGTATGCGCATTTGTAAAAGGCACAAAAAGTGAACGACTGTGACTGCAGGCCCAGCAATGGGCACCCAAAAAGTAGGGGAAGGGGGAAGAGATCCCCATTGATTTATTTCAGAATTTTCAAGTGGAAAGGGATGCTGATCTGTTAACCTGGATCGTTTCCTAAGCATCCTTTATCAAAAGAAAATTTGAGATCGACCATGCCTGGAGAGTTAGGTGAGGTGAAATTTAAGGAAGGATGTGACGAGGAAATGACTTTGTGGCCCAAAAGTGGGTTGAATAGTGAGTCACGGAAATGTTTTTTTTCCTTAGTGCTGAACAATTTTTGTAGTAGATTTTTAGATTTTATATTCAGATTATTAGATTGTATTAGACAAAATTTTAGTTTTAGTATTTGTACATTAGATATCTGAGCAGATTTATGAACGATGCATCAGTAGTTGATGGACAGGTGAAATTATTAGAAGAATGACTGTGTTTGTTATTTTTCATGGAATGATGGTTTCTCTCAACTTTATGAAGGAATACGAACGCAGTTCAGGGTCTTTTTCGTAGAGAAATTTTTGTATTAGATTTTTTGGTTTTATATTTAGATTATTACGTTATATTAAACAAAATTTTTGTTTTAGTACTTGTACTTTAGATAGATGAGTAGGCCTATGAACGATCCACCAGTAGCTGATGGACAGGTTAAACCATTAGAAGAATGACTGTGTTTGTTGTTTTTCAGTGGGATGATGGTTTCTCTCAACTTTATGAAGGAATACGAACGCAGTTCAGGGTCTATTTCCTGGACAAATTTTTATATTCATCGTTACTTAAGGTATGTGAAAAACAAAGTTGGTAGATTCGGGCAAATAATTCTAAAATAGACAAAAATCGCCAGAGGTAAAGAAACATTGTTTCCATCACTTTTAGATTGTACTTCGACAGTCGATTTTTAGATTGTAGAAGGTTTTCAAGAGATACTGTCCAAGAAATTTACACACAAACAAACGTAGTTCGTGTTATTAATGATTAGAGTGCAACCACATTGTCCTCAGCAAACACGAACGGAAGTTCTAATGCTTAGTCCATAAACGACAACTAAGTTCTTGGCTAAAGCAGGAGTGCATTGACGACAAAATACTGTAGGGAAGGGGGTGAGGCAAAAATTTCCGACTATAACCCTGTTCTTTTCTCCGAAAAATTCGAGGACATTTTTCTTTATATTTATGTCTTTTATTTTTTGCTATTTACCAACATTTATTCCTAGAATCGTCTCACTCCCGTGTTTCCAACTGAGGCCTTTTCTTTTTCAACGACTTTTCGTTGCAGACTTTCCGTAGCCCTGGGTTTACGGGGGAAGCCCTAAACTCCCTTCACTGCATTAGTGACTTCTAAAAGTCATACACACATACACACAAGTAATATTGATTATACCACACTCATTTCTTCTACTATTCCCAACTTCAGGTCCCTTAAAGTATGTTTCAGCTGGAATGTGGCGTCTTCATTCAGTTTATTAAATTCCTCACTTTAATAATCTGAGTTGCATTGCGCAACGAATAATCGAAAACTAGATTGCTCATGGGCTTGTTGTGCCTCTAAAGTGTGGGAGTCATTAAAACCAGCATGAACCTCGTTCTTTCGGTGCACCTTACGGATAGTGAGTTTTGTCATTTTAAGCCTAAACCCATTAAAGGTTTGCACCACGTAGTGTTTTTGTGGTTGCAATAATTTATAAGGCCACTTCCTGATGATCTGGAGGGTGTCATAGTATCACACCGGATAGAGGCAATCAACATGTTATCAGTCGTAAAATATTAAGAAAGTTCAGACAGTTGCATGACTATGTCATCTCGTGGCAAGACATGGTGCCAAAATCAGAAACCTAGCATTTTTCATTAAGTTACGGGAGTTGCTGGTACAGACAGAAAATCCTCTATTGCCCCTAAAAAAGGTAGCAAATAATCAAACAAGGACTTCCATTGTCCATGCTGACAGCACTAACAGCATGTTGTGGTAAGCTGTTCCACAGGTTGACAATCCTCTGGAGGAAAAAACGCCCTAATGTTGTTAGCATAGAATGATTTTCACAGCTGGATATGGCTGTGACCTCGTGTAATTTTTGAGTGAGGAAGAGCATGAAAGGTATTATATGAGTGTGTCGAAGAATGTTGAAAACAAGATGAAGGTCACCCTTGCGAAGTGGGTACATAGGGACGAAGGTCCAAGGTGGGAAGTCGCTCTTTGTTAAGGAATAGTATAAAGTAATGCGGATCATTTGGTGAAGTATCGAAAAGTGTGTTCAAGAAGTTGGAACGATTTCTGGTAAAATGCACTCCGTGCTTGGATCCAATACTCGAAATGTTGTCTGACAAAATGCGTACTTGTAAGCTTTAACAGAAGGGCAAGCTGGAGTAAGATACTTGTGAATCAAATTACATAGTATGGCCCGAGTTTAGATGCTGCAGCGTATGCCTGGGATTGAATTTTAAGTGAGAATCAAAATTGTTCCAAAGTCACGGATTTCAGGAACTAAATGGAGAATCGTTGAACCAAGAGAGTATTTGTGATTACAGTTAGTATACCCAAGATGAACAACTTTGCATTGAGGTGAACTGAAAGGGCGCCCATTTTGGTTGGTACACTTCAGAAGGAAATTAAGGGTACGTTGTGGTATGATGGCTTCCTGTGGGGGTTGCGATAGGGTAAGAGACCTTAAGGTTATCAATAAACAGACGACAAAGACTAGTCACAGAACCTGGGAAGTCAGTGATATACATAAGAGAGAGAAAAAAGAGGGCCCAAAACATAACCATGAGGAACGTTGAAGAGACAGCATCAAAACCGCAAAGAGTACATCCCGAGTGGACTCTGTGCTTATGGTTGCACACAATTATGCATTTTCCATTCTCCTTTCCATTTTTCATTTTTCCCCCAAACAAAACTATACTATATTGCAGGTGCGCATAGGCTGTAACACTTACATACAAAACAACAAACAAATAATGTTGCGGAGCCATCTCTTTAGGTTCTACATCTCACTGTAGTATATTTCTGCAAGATGTGGACCTACCTCTTGAAGACAAAAACAACTAGAGAACCACGACATCTTGACAACATGCTGATGAGAATCCTGCAGTCAAACTATCTATCCTCAACACCACGAATTTATGATGAAACAAGCTTCGCTTAGCTTAACTTTATTCACCCCTACGTATGCATAATTAAACATTCTAGTCGAACGAAGAAGCACTTATTCACTTAATCCATTCCACACTTTAATACTAGAACGCCTCTTTTTACCAAAACACGGCAAATAGCTTGAACCAGTCATTGAGATAATTAACAGTGTACATAGATAAGTCACTGAAGAATATTAGAATATTGGATGTTTAGCTAGGTTTAGTTGAATTCCTACTCTAAAAGTTATATCACTTTTTGTGGGGACTCAAACCCCAGGAAGTGGATTAGTCGTGGCCAGAATTATTCCATGACATGTTGCGATGAAGTTTCACATTCAGCTTCCCTGACTTGTTAACTTCCTAAAGAGCAGTCGTCTGGTCACAGTAAACTTTACGTGCCATCGGGTTTCGGGCGTGTCCTACAGCACCATTACGAATCTGCAAAACCACCATAAGAATCCTGTGGCTTGAAGTTCTAGGTCACGTCTTGTTCTTTGGTTATCGCATGAATTAAGAACCCAAATTCCAAGTCTGCCTCCCCACCTCCGCCCACGCTCTGGCTATTGCAAAAACAAATCAGAATAGGAAGGTAGTGAATGAAGACAATGAACTGCAGGTAGAGAACAAACTGTTAAGAATCAAAATCAGACTAAAGGGAAAATATCTCTATTGTTAAACAATTTCTCCTGGAGGGGAAGCAACAATTTTTCGAAAACTTCGTTAGTCGGTGTTAATGTAGGACTGATAATACCATACAGGTTTTAATAACGCGAAGTATTAAACGCGAACATCAGTTCTGCACAGGTCGAAACTAAAATAAGAAAACATTGCGAAATAGGAAAAGGCCGATAACAGTACTACTAGGTCAAAGGGAATCACTTAACACTGCACGAACGTGCGGCAGATGGATTATTGGTCTGGTGCTGTCGGAATCTGTTGACCATCTCTTACTACAGTGTTGGAGGTTTGCGTGGATTTAATGGTCCAGCAACAGAACGTTCGGTGATATTGTGACGAGTCCTTGTCAGCAATACGAGATGGTTCACAATAATTCGTCAAAAATCCTTCCCTGGGCGTTAGAGCAGGTTTGCAAATGCCCTGCAGACGACGTTAATTCCATGAAGTGCTGGAGTGGTTCGTAAAAATAAAAAATAAATATAAAAATGTTATTGTTTCCCAAAGACACCTGGTTCCTGTGTGTGGTTGGGGGGGGGGGGATAGCAGTTACAGTAATTGTTCTAAGTTTCTTCCCTGACCATTAATGCAGGTTTGACACCGTCGAGCCAATGAGTTTCTCACGTGTTCGAATATTCCAACGGTGGTTTTGTTTTTGCAATAGCCAGAGCGTGGGCGGAGGTGGGGAGGCGGAGCTGGAATTTGGGTTCTTAATTCATGCGATAACCAAAGAATAAGACGTTTTTGGCCAAATGTTTATGAATTATATTCTTAGTTTGACCTAAGGAATTAGTCACCTAAGTTTGGACACGACTTTTTGTTACACCCTGTATAAAGGAAACAGGAACACAAGCCAAAGATCGAACACCATAAACTAGAAATAACAGCGCAGTAATTAATCTTTATGCACCGAGATTTTTCGGAATGGCATGACCCGAATTCGAAGTGCCAGCTCAGTTCGTCCCCAGATCATTGACGTAACACCTTCATCACGGAACTCCGCATAAATGTGGCTCATTGTTCTACTTTATTTGCGGTGTATGATTTTCACTCTTTGGGTTTGTTTTTTGTTTTCCTTTATACATATAACTTACAGCGATTTGTGTATTTTTTTTGAAGAATATATTTGACACATACTTCCAGTACGAAAAGAAGCAAGGTGCGTCTTCATTGCGTACCAGTGCATGCTTCCGTCATTGAGCTAAGTCACTGGATTGCGCAAGCACGAAATTGGTGAATCGGCATCCGTCAGGGCAACGCACAAGCCAGTAAGATTCAATCACTAAAATGCTAGCTAAGCGGAATGAATCAGTGAACGAAATAACGAATTCTTAATCCAATTAAATCAGGAGCATTTATGCTGTACAAACCACAATCTAATTATGTGGCACATCAAAACAGTGTAGTTTATTTTAATAATCCTGGTAAAAAAAAAATAAAAAAAGCTGCGAAGTGTAACAATTATAGAAACATAACTCTTTGAAAACAGACCACCGCGTTTGTGAAAATAGCCAAATTGGTTTTAAAAAAAGATGCAAGCGAGATAGCTCCCAAACCGAGTTGGGATGTGAAACCGAGTTCATTGCTGACGGAATCCTGAAATGAAATACAACTTTTATCACAGGCAAATTCACCTAGGTTTGGTAACCTACAGCACTTCAATCCCGAACGCAAGTTAAAAGTTTGTAAAACAATGAACAGGGCCGAAGTTTGACGTTTCATTTACCACGAACCAGAAAACAATTCGGCCACTCTCAAAACAACATCAAAACTAGGAAGAATGTTAAACAAGCCAAATGTAGGATCATGTCAGTTACGGTGCCATTATTTAAACGACTTGGCATTTGTCTAAAATCAGTTCTTTCCCTGGTCAGGGACAGACTACACAATCATAAAACACTTCAAAAAATTAGTTTAAAACCAAAAAGGCCATACCATACAAAACATACACGAGTTAAAAAGAAAATAGTCAGGTTGTTAAAGTTGATGGAGGAGTTTGTCGAGGAGGCGTTGGCAGAAAAATGTTCAGTTTTTTATTTAACAGTATTGTAAAAGACCTGTTATCGTAATATGGAAGTGTAAATATTGACACTTCAGTGGTGAGGTTTATTTGCCCTTTAATGCAAGATAGGATTGATTAACGTTTTCACATTAAAAGTAGTGCTTGTACTCATTTTTAAGACTCGAGCACTTTGGAACTCGTAGACCAACCCCCCCTGTGGGCTGGGGGTAGAATAAGCCCACCGTACCCCTACGTGTCGTAGGAGGCGACTAAAAGGGAACCCAATATCACGGTTTGCTAGTGTGCCAAGGGTCTGCGTGGCGGAGGGTTTTTAGTCCGTCTTGAACACTAGCAACCTCAACACTACGGTTTGCGAGTGCGCCTACGGTGTGTATGGCGGGCAGGTTTAACACCCGTCGCAAGCACTAGTCGGAAAGAGGTGAAGGGACATCCGGACAAACCGGGCCAGGGGTGGCTGCTTAGAGGATGTTTGGTGGTTTGAATCCCCTTTTGGGTTTGATTCCAATTTGCCCGTTCTGGCCACTGGGCTTTTCATCCTCATCCCCCAGCATGTTGGCCGTGTGCTGCAACCTAGTAATCCGTGGAGGCGGAGATCCTAGCTTTCGGGCTTTGGCTCCTTATTCCGGAGGACGGGTGGCCTAAGGTCAATCGGCTATGACTTTTCGGGTCCTGTCGATGTGGGGAATTGGCTTGTGCTGTATCCATCTGCATCACGGACCCGAACTGTTTGGGTTATCGACGGAGGTGGTGTGTACGGCTTCCTTGGTGGCCTCGCCTCTCGGCATGCTTAGGCTGCCACCTCTCGGAGATAGACGGCGGTGTTAGCTTCCTGGTGCAGGGCCCTGGATATGCGGTTTCCGGCCCTGCATCACCCGAGTGTCGCGCGGGGCTTTCTTTTCTGGGGAGCGCACCGCCGCGACTTTATTTCTGCTCTCAATGGCAACTTCTTCCCCCCCCCCTCCCCCACAAAATCTTCTTCCCCCCAAAATTCTTCCCCTCCTCGCCGCACTAGCAAGCGCTAGAGGAGGGAACCTGAGGTGGTTGGGCCTAGTGCCCAGTTACCAGACGTCCGTAAGAGTCGGGACCAAGTCCCGAAGTTCCTGGTGGTGACGGGTGAGGGCCGAGATGTTACACAACTCGGGCCTTTCGCTGTCCACAAGGCACTAAAAGGGATCTGTGGTTCAGATCCGAAGAGTGTCTCTTGGCTCCGTGCTGGGGGATACCTTGTGGAGGTTGCGGACGATGCTCAGGCAACGAGGCTTTTGAAGGCGAGCGCACTGGGGTTATGCCCGGTGCGTGTGGAGCCGCATCGTACCTTGAATAGCAGTAAGGGGGTCGTGACGTGCTTTGATTTGAGGGGTCTCAGTGATGATGTCATCCTGGACGAACTCAAATCACAAGGAGTTACGGCCGTTAGGCGTTTGACGCGAAAAGGTGACATTGGTGCTCAGCCTACTGACACTTTTTTCCTGACCTTTGATTCGCCGGTTGCACCGCAGCACATTATTGCCGGTTACCTGCGGTTGAAGGTCAGATGTTATGTCCCGAACCCAATGCGGTGTTACCGCTGTCAACGCTTTGGTCATACCAGCGGTTCGTGTAAGGGTAAGCCAACCTGTGTTAGCTGTGCTCAGGCAGCCCATGAGGGCACTGATTGTGCTGCCCCAGAGCGGTGCGTCAACTGCGGTGGTCAGCGCCAGGCCTCTTCACGGGACTGCCGTGTTTATGTCGAGGAACGCCGTGTTCAGGAATTGAAGGTAAAGGACGGGCTTTCCTACTCGGAGGCCCGGAAGAAAGCCAAACTATCGGCGCCGACGATAACACGATCTTTTGCGCAGGTGTGCAGTGCGCCATTGCCTGGCCCAGTTAGTGAGTCTGCTGATTTGGCGGATTTACGCGCTGAGCTCAGGTCTTTGACGAGGACGGTCGGCATGCTTGTTACTTTGTTGACCCAGCAACATCCATCTTTGCAGGGTCTTTTGGGTCCTTCGGACCCGGTTGCTGCTGTGCCGTCGACATCTGCTCAGCCTGAAGATGCTTCTACTCCTGTTACTGTTCCTGATGCTCTAACTCTTCCCTGGCAGGTTAAGGCTTCGGCTAAGCCTCCGCCTGCCCGGAGTGCGCCACAGAAGACGTCGAAGAAGAAGGCTCCTGATGGTAAGGCCTCAACACCACCCGTGAGGACGTCGCCACTGGGAGAGACGGTGAAACGGTCGTTGAACGGCCAGATTGCTGAGGGGTCCATTGCGTCCCCTCAACATCGTGATGCTACTCTGCCCATGGAGCAGGAAGAGATTTCCTGTTCTAATTCTCCAGAACTTTTTCCTCCTTCCGAGGACAACTTCGTTCTGAACCTCACTCCATCTTTTGATTCGGGTGAGAATTCAGATGTTTTCGGATCGCCCAGAGGAGGAGTTGAGGAGGATGATGTGGTCTTAAGCCCGCCCTAATGCCTGCGCATACCATCGTTCAGTGGAACTGTCAAAGTTATCGGACCCATGCAGACTGCTTTTGTCGCATTGGCGACCTCTGTGCTGCTGCCTTCAGGAAACTTGCTTTAAGGCGTCGGATAATCCGGTTGTTAGGGGTTACTCTGTCTACCGTCTGGATGCAGACCCTGTGCCACGTGCACATGGTGGTGTTGCAGTGCTGGTTCAACACTCTCAGCCGCATGCCAGTGTGCATCTGCACACTAGATTTCAGGCGGTAGCAGTTCGAGTTTCTTTCAGCTTCGATATTACTGTCTGTTCGGTTTATTTACCACCGGATGAGGTCTTTGGGGTTCGTGACCTGGAGGACCTGGTTCGCCAGCTTCCTGCCCCGTTCCTCTTGCTGAGCGACTTTAACAGCCACCACGTCCAGTGGGAAGGACCTAATACTGACAACAAGGGGAGGATCCTGGAGGAGTGGATGCGGAGGGGGTCCGTTTGCATCCTGAACGATGG
>JAHWFP010012165.1:0-16645 GCA_023313725.1 Lithobius niger | reverse complement strand
TCTATAATTTTTGTGAGCTTTTTTTTTACTTTATGGAGCCAACACAACGGAATAATAGGAGTCAACACATCGGAATAATAGAAATAATAGGGGCCAACACAACGGAATTCACAAAACCTCATAGAATTTTCTTATAGGCTTTCAGTCAGTAACAGGCACTCTACAGGAAGGCCCACACAAGCAATCACAGCAGCCTACAATTCTGGAGTAACAAGATTCTAAACAGCCCACAGTCCGTTTCCCACTACAGTCACAGCACGGCAATCCTTTACCAGTTTCTGCATCAAAGAAAAAATATTACTGCGATTTTATGAGGGAATGTAACACACACAAATACTAGAAGGATTAGTTTGTTCATAAGGCACTGGAGAATTGTTAACCACTTACAGCAATTCAATTCTAAATACTGCTTATGTTTTTTTCACAAAAAGGTAATTCAAATGAAGTATTATTAAATGGGATATCGCCACTTTGAAATGCCGAAACATTTTCTTGACTAAGTAGCCATTTTAACATCATCTGTTTTAAAAAAAGTATCCATTTTTTTATATTTTACAATTGAATTTCATAAGATATAATCTGGTAATATTGGAGGTAAAATATTTTTTCGTCTTTGTGGTAGTTTTAGTGTCACTCGCCAAATATTCAATAAGTGTGGTTTTATTTTAAGTAGGCGTCATATTATACTTTCTAAGGTGGATGATGCGACCCTTACGCCCATCTTTGACACAAGCAGCCACCGTCACGTCATTGTCTATACCGAGGTCACATAATTGTGGTCGCCGTACATCAAAAGCCGATTACACGCATACAGCAAAAATACGAGACGACACCGAAAATACCATCAACAGTCACGACACTTGTTGTATACGCGCCCACTCATGCCATTCCCGTGACAAAATAGGGCTATACATATAATTGAGACAGTTCACAAGTCCATTTAAGTCCATTTTGAGATACTTAACAGTGATAGGTGAGACATTTGAGTCAGGTATAATGCATGAAACTGAAGACTGCAAACTTAATATCCCAAAATCATGGACGTGGCAGCAGTCTACTCACAGCTTCCAACAATACCATGCTGAACACAATAAAAAAAACTAATTTTTTAATATATTTCTGGAATGCGCAAGTGAATCTACAAACTTTCCCTTTGACACCACCCATCTAACTCTGTAACCTTTGGCCCTATATAGAGTAAGATGGCACTTAGAAAAAAGAAATGACCCTGTTGGACTTAGCCAAAAAAGTGCAAAAATCGAAAAGTAGTTCTGAGAAACTTTCCCTTTGACACCAAACGTCTATCTCTGTAAGTTTACATTTTAGTATAGGCATCGATTGGACTTAAAAAAAAATTAATTTCCTTCAGTGACTTGCACCACCTGTGCTCCAGACTTGAAAACCTTTTTTTTTATTGCACAAGAAGATAGTTGCCATCTACCGGCCAAAAAACTGAAACTAGGAGATACTCCACTTATGAACTATTAGAAACTCGTATTACGATTCCAAAAATGTGCCTAACTCTGTTTTTTCGAAGTGGACTTACACCACTTGTGAACTAACCGCTTCAGTTATTATTAACACAGCTTAACGTTTTCTTGTTGAAAAAAAGTGAGAATGACGTTGATATTTGCCTAATGGCTTGTTGCCTTATTTGCCTAATGGCCAATTTCATAAAAATAAATTATTCTCCTTGATAAATAAAGCTGAAATTCAACAGATAGTTTATCGTTTGGGAACGTAAATTTAACGTTAACAATCAGTCTCAGTATTTTAGAATTTTCAGTTTTTCCGTATTTTGTTTGTTTGAATTTACTATTGGGTAGCACGAACCCAAACTGAGTTATATGCCCCACGACGATGAGAGGCAACATTTTCCTTAATAATGCAACAAAGAAAAACACAATTTCTGGTTATCACAATGAACACGAAAACGTGAGTACGTAGCACGACAACAGCCTCACGAACGAAGAATGGCGGCTCTTTTGTCTCTATACAAGGTGAGGCAACTGAAGTGCTATGCGCGATATACTGTGAACGTCTAATGAGAGAATAATGATGATAGAAATGAAATGATTGGAGTGATGGGGGATGTTTACACTAGAAAAAAATGACCGCTAATTGATATTTCAAAGTCATCCTCGTGTTATCTTCCAAACGAGATACGATATGGCAAAAAAGTAAATTAGAAATTTGGATGCACGGAGACAATATGACCAAAAAAAAAAAACAGATTCAAAATCGGATAATAAATAAAATAGTTACGATGATGTTTAAAAGCTAACTCTGAACATGCTGCCTGCACTTTTATAGAAAAACATACTAAAAATCCCGAAGATCGTAAAAAAAAAATTTGGTGAACATTCAGGATGATAGCTTCAAATGGAGTACAAACACGGTTTTTTCTTGTTACTGCACTGTTCATCAGATTGAAAAGCTCGTAACAAGATTAGGAATTAAAGTACATAAAGCCAATCCTATTACTATATATATTATTGTTCGTCTAAATTCGTAATTTATGAATTCATAATTTTACACTGCCTATCCCGTTTAGCTGCTGCTGTGATGATCCTAATTACTACAGACGATGTAATTAGGCTCACAAGAATGGTTTATAATATTATGTTATTTTTTCCATAAAGTAACAAAAATGCCTACTTAAAAATAGAAGCAGAGCTGAATCAGTTTGTATATACTGCCGAGTGTGTTTCTCCTTCAAACTGTTAGTGTAGTTGTAATTTAAATGAAAAGATGTAATTAGGCTCAAATTAAAGGAATATGTGAAAGTTTCGTAACAAGTGTAATTAAAATGGTCTACTCTAATTAGAAGCCAATGTTTGGCTGTGTAGGCTGTATCGACATTTCTATTCATTCAAAGATCGAATTTAAACTGATGCTATGAGTAAACGTATGTTATTAAGCTTAAATGAGAGTTGGAGATGTGCATCCTGCTAAAAAGCAATAAAAATGCTTTAATGCAATAATCAAGTCCACTGTCTCTATGCTGTGCCTCCATGTTATCTGTCTTTAAAATAGACACAAATCGCTGTAAAAAAAATAATAATAATAATAATACACATTCATGCTTGTGTCGCCGTGAAACTCACAGCTTTGAAGGAACACAGATAAAAAAGAATTAGACTTCACTCGAATGAAAAATAAAATTTGAATTCCAGTAAAGGAAACAAAACAAAAGAAAATAAATTCCAGTAAAAACTGTATATTGCACTAATTAAAAACTCTCCCCCCCCCAAACAAACACAGGCATGGCCTATTTCAAACGAACTCTAATTTGAACAATTCAAGTGAAGAAAATAAAAATAAAATAAATTCCCAAAATAATGAAATATCTAAAACAGGACGGAGAACCAAATATGCTTGCATCCGTGTGGACCGCCTGTATTTATAATACATATAATTTAACACACCCACACAGGCAAGGACCAATTCAAACGCAAATTCCATTCACTTTCTGATTTTAACCAAGGAATAAAAATCATGTTTCCCTGGAACTGGAAAATCATACGTTCTTAACAATATAGAGTCTGAATGTTTCACAAATTACAAATGCAAACACAAACAGCCATCCACACAAAATAAAATTAAAAATAGACCCTTGGACTCAGACTAAATAAATCCCAATTACAAAAATGCCTGTATAATACACAAATCAAACTCTCCCTTCCCTTCACTTTCTAATATTACCAAGGAATAAAACAATATTTGTACCCAAGAATTATAGTCAATTATAGTATTATAGAATTATAGTATTATAGAAAACTGACTGGATGACGACTCGTTTCCTTGCACTTAAGAGTGCAAAAACATGTGGATATCACATTTGTACACTCAACAAAGTTACTTTTAAAGTTTACGAATGGGATGTTTACGGATTTTTTGCACTCGTATGTGGAAGAAAACGTGGCGTCATACAGTCAGTTTTCTGAAAGCATAATGTGGAAGAAAGTATAGGGAACTCTACATCATTAAAATAGCGTTGTATGAGTGATTGTACCTCTACTCTTGGGGATTTAAGCACCAATAAAGACAACAGTAGCACAAAATAAAATAATTAAATTACTTTTGAGTTCTTCCTTTGGCTTGATTTATTTGGCCCTAAGATACGCAAAAAAATGCCCAGAAAACCTGTTCATGATAATAAAGTTTGATCAAGCAAAAGAAAGTTCAGGCAAAAATTCATTGGCTGCAACTGATTTAATGTACGGAAAAACTAGACCAATGTTAAAAGGTGGTCAGACATTTGCGTTTTTGAAGCAAGGATGCGTGGATTGAGCGAGCAGAACTAATGATTTCTACGCATGGGAAACCTTTTCAAAGCGTTTCTAGATTTTCTCGTACAGTCTTTCATTTGGTACTAATCTAACCTACCTACGGCCCAAAACCTCTGGAGGAGTAGAAGTAAAGACACACAAAAAACCAAACGAATAGTAAGTTTTGAATGAAGTAGATGACTTGCAGACGTGCCACGAAATGAGATGAACGAATTGTGAGCTAGCGTCCATATAATCTGTACATCGATTCTGCGAAGACCTGGGATAACATTGTATGAAGCAGGGAACGACGCCAATAGTTTCAGATAAAATCGAACGATAAGGCTATATTGACCTTCACAGCTGTGAGTTGCATGGGGGTACGAGCTCTTCTGCTTTTTTTTTTTTACTTTCAAGCCTTGCTCTACATTCGCGAGTTGTTGCTATTTTGTGATAGGTATTAATTTTCAATCGTTTTCAATGCTTTCATTAAGTATTCTAATTGCCTAGGAGGGAACAGATTAAATTTATTGTCTGGGTAATTAATTAGTCCTAAATCATGTAATTATAGGGCTGTCGTCACTTCACTGTCGACATAATGGAGCGGGCTCCACTTTCTTTGCTGTTTGGCTGTTTATCCCAAAAGGGTCGGTCTTTGAAAGTAGTGACAACATTCAACTAGGGAAAGGTTGCCAGGGTCGTTTGGCCAAATACCCCAGTAAAATTTAAAAAATATGCTTTGTAATTATTAAAAAATAAGAAACATCTTCATAGGATTTGGACAATTATTGGAAAACTGGAGGAAAAAACCTTCAAAACGGTGTATTCAAACGTTAAAATCGATGTCGAGAATTAAAAATATCTTCAGTTTGGATTATTACTGATCTACCTGTATTTTATCTACCGTCCCGATTTCTAGCGATATTGCAATATAATGTCGGTAAAGCATTATGTGAGGCTTTCTGAATCGGTAATTGAGATCAGCCCTGCCTTACAAAATAAGCTTTTAGTTGTTTGTTAGTGAGACCGGAATGACGATTTTATGCAGGGCCACGTAACGAAGCCTTACGTTGCCTATTTATCATCAAAAATCAATCTTTTAACAATAGGATGCCTTTAGCATTTAGAAACGACTTGCTGTCTCGTTATTTGGATTTTGGCTCTTAGCTATTGGTTCATTTTGTCACCCTGATGGTTCCTGAACCCCATGTCCGATTCCGGATTTTTTTTTAATGAACCTTGTCCATACTTCCGTACTACTGCATGCAAAATGTGGTTTGAATAGTCCGTGTGGTTTTCCCGTGATGCTCGGTCTAAGATTACATTGGAGTGTAATCATAGCGGAGCTAACACCCTGATCAGTTAAACCTTGATCAGTTTTAACAGCAATAAGTCGTGCAACAAATATTCAAAACATATACGTACTTACTAGTGAAAAACGTGATTAACATTCTCATCCCATTCCTTATTTATCACCACCTATGCTTGGTAGCATGTTTAAAATAATACCCTGAGAAATAGTTAACAGCAATAAGCCGTATGACAAATAATAAAAAATATGTACACACTCTTACTTGTGAAAAAAACTGGATTAACCCTCCCATCCCATTTATGATTTATATCACCACTTATGCTTGGCTACGAGTTTATAGCTTTGCCCAGGCCATTTTCACAGCCGTAAGAAAACATAAAACATAACTGTAGGACTTACGACTTACTTTTAGCACATGGGCATGCTTCATCTTTCTTTACCCAAGGACCAGGAATCAAATATTTCATAAACGAACTTATACATTCCAGGTCATTACATGGACAAGTCGATTCATCACGAGCAGTACGAGTACATGGCGATGGACAATCCATTTCTTTGCACTTGGGACAAGGTGCTTTCTTTTGGCAGGTTTTACAAGGTCGCTTTACGCAAGAACTGTCTTTTTTCTCACACTTACATGGTGCTGCTTCCTGGCAGGTACTTTTCTTTTTGCAGCAGCAGGGATCTTTTTTACAGCACTTACAAGGTGTTTTTTGGACGAAGGTTTTGTTTTGACAGCTCTTGCAAGGCGATATATTAGGGCATGGATCTTCATCACAGCATTTACATGGCTTTTCGTTAGGGCAGGAATCTTTTTGACAGCAGGGATTATTTTTACAGTTCTTGAAAGGTGTTTCTAGCAGACAGGCATATGTTTGACAGCATGAACGGGGTATTACAAACCAGCGATCTTTTTGACAACAGCACTTATCTTTTTTACATTTATTGCAAGGTGATTCTTTAGGGCAGGAATCTTTTTGGCAGCTCTTACAAGGAGATTCTTTCAGACAGGGATCTTTTGGACAGCACTTACAGCAAATTTTTTTATGGCAGGATTCTTTTTTACAGCACTGACAAGCTGGATTTTTAAGGCAGGGATCTTTTTGACAGCTATTACATGGTGATTCTTTCGGGCAGGGATCCTTTTGACAGCACTTACCAAGTGTTTTTTTAGAGCAGGGATCTTTTTTGCAGCACTCGCAAGGTGGATTTTTAGGGCACGGATCTTTTTGACAGATCTGACAAGGCGATTCATTAGGGGAGAGATTTGCTTGACAACACTGACAAGCCGGATCTTCGGGTGCTGCTTTTAAGCAACACTTACAGCACTGTTCTTTTGGAGAATCTTTTTGACAGCACTTGCAGGGTTTCACAGGAGCGCAGCCTACTTTGGAGCATTTGCAAGGCATTTCCTTTGGAGAATTTTCTGAGCAGCATTTGCAAGCAATTCCGTCATCTTTCAACTCGTACTTACAAAGTGATTTTTCCATAGGAGCAGGACAATGTGGCCATCGTTTTTTACGGGTGGGGCAAGGGCGTTTTTTAATGGGGCATTTACATATCGATTCTTTTTTACTTTTTACATTACATGTACCTAAAGGTTCTGTATTGCCACACTTGGAACATGGCGTAGATTCTTTTTTCTCTAGCGTAGCATAAGTTTCTTCTGGATACGAATCGCAAGACTCCGTTGTAGGCTGGCCACATAATAGATCGCTGTTACTACCAGTAGCTGATGATAACACATTGTAGTACCTGATTTCGATTTCGTCCCAGGAATCAGACAGATGTTGCTCTTTACTTACATTGTGATTCCTATCTTCTCGACAAAGGAGGCAATCCACTCGTTTAAGAACTTTATTATTTTTCTGGTGTTTTGAAAATGGCCCTACGGAATTTGCTTCTGGTGCTCTCAGAACATGATGCTCTTTCGTTGACTTCAGAGGTTCTTTGCAAACTTGGCATTGTTTTCCAGCTGGAACCACAGAACCTTGGATGTTTTGTTTGTCAGACCTAAATGCTTTATTACAAGTTTGGCTAGTACAATCAAATTTTGCCGCACAATTGGACTGGCATTCTTTGTCTGGCTTAAATTTCTTACAATCCTGACGGGGCTTGTCACAGTTTTTTGCCCGGTCTTTCGATTGGGACGATTCGTCAAAGTTCTCTACTGACACTTTGCTTGATTCTTTGAACACTTTGCATTCCATTCTTTTGTTAAGTTTGGGACTCTTCCTGCATTTTGGCATTTTATGTTCAACCCTTTTCTGTGACCTTCTACACTCACCTGTTTCTGTTGAAGCTTTATCATCTTCATTGCAAGTTTTCAGTAACGAGGCATGCTTGGGCCCATCCAAATCTTGGCACATGCGCTTACTGCGTGGCTTTCCCATATCTCTGCAAACTGGACATTCATCTCCATTAGACTGCTTTTCGTTTTTCTCGAACATTGAAAGTTTCTGGGCAAACTGTATTGGTTTTCTGCATTTATGCATTGGTTTTCCTACTGTCCCATCATGCCTTTCTGTTTGGCGCATATCAGTTTCGGACACGTATGGCTCTTGGTCTCCACTAAAATTAGTTGACTGCTCATCCACATAAAATTTGCGCTTCACTACACTTTCGTCATCTGAGCCAGATTGCTGCCGCCCAAGCCTCCTTTGTGAGTTTATGAATTCATGCATCTTCTTTGATATGACCCTGTCGTTATGAACGGTTGGCAGTTGATGAAGTTTAGTGACGTCCCAGTTTTGATCTTCACTCGACGGAAAGGAATTGTCCTCATCTGCAAAATTCTTACATTTTCCAATAGAAGTACTTTTCAATTGTTTCTGAACCTTTGGAGAATTTTGATTTATCTGTTTTAATGATTTCAGATGTTCAGGAGGTGATTTGTGTCCCTTACCCTTGGGTATTCTTGAAGATTTTTGGTGTCTGATCATGTCCTTTGGAGAGCTATGCATATTTGCGGGAACTTGAAATTCACAACTGTCTTTAGGCATTACATGTCTTTTCATGTGATTTGATGGTGCTGGTAGGGAGTATTCTGATGGTGGTGTTGGTAGGGAGTATTCTGATGGTGGTGTTTGACGTGATTGTTCTGACGGTGGATAAGGTGCAGGTGGACATCTGTGGTCATTTTCGGTAGGAGTCCTTGCCTTACAGTTTGGATAGGTGCTGCCGTTCTTGTTATGGTACTTTGTGTGACAGTTGGGTGCAAAGGTTTTTCGTTCCATCGCAATACGACTGTCCTCTGAGGCTGGACGTCCTTTTTTTTGACTTGGAGGTGTTGGTAGTGATTGTTCTGATGGAAGTGAATTAGGGCCCTTCTCTTCGGAAGCTTGCGTAGGTGTTGACTGCTCTGACGATGGACGACACAGACGTAAACATTCCAGGTCGTTATTGGTAGTAGGCTTTACCCGATATTTGGCTGAATTTGTCTTGTGTTCAACTAATCCACTCGGTTTCTCCCCTCGTCTCTCGTCTCCAATCTCTACCTCTTCACTTGTATTACTGTGCTGGCATGGTATTGGATGGTTTTTATTAGTACATGTGCATGGTTGTTCTTTTCCACTCTCTTTGCATTTGTTCGTATTATGACCTCTTATGGATTGAATATTTCTCAGAAGGTCGAAAGTTTTGATCCTGGTAGCAATGTCGACCTTCATTCTATCAAGGTCTGTGGTTTCAGAAACGCCTTCAGAGTTTTCAGCACCTTCTGAATTTTCAAGGCTTCCTTCCGAGCATTCAAGCCCACCTTCTGAAGTCCCCAATGCACCACCTGACGGGTGCTGCAGAACACCTTTTGATGATTCTAGAATAAATTCACAGTTTTCAGTGACCCCATAATTGTAATTTTGACGTTGGTTTTTCAAATGTGATGTGCCGGTGACTGTTGAATTCGACGTATTTTCCATACTATCTAACGCTTTACCTCCATAAAGCCTTTCCTGTAAAATGAAGTAAATGTAAATTTAGTTCAAATAACAGTCAAAAGCAAAAAAAAAAAACATTTTATAAATATGTTAGCCACTGTGATGCATGATTCCTAAATTTGTGAGGATCAATACGTACCTTTGTTTTATTTTTTACTAGTTCAAGTTTAGATAAACTTGTTGAATTTAGTTAGATGCTAAAATTACCAAAAAAAAAAGATTTATGTAAAAAGGTTTAAGCATAGAGTGTAGTATGTAAGAATGCCTTAACAAAATCCTTAAAATGAATGAAGCAAGAAACACCCATGTAATGCATTGCCACGAAGCATTATTCATAGTATTCATAATTACGTCACACTTCATTTTATTCTTTTCACTAAATTTGTGTGGTCAATTCTATGTTACCGTGAGTAAATAAGTTAATTTGTGTGAAAAAAAATAAACAAATAAATAAATAAATTAAATTAAATAAATAAACAACGCTATTCTATCTGATTTGAATTAAATTAAATTAAATTAAATTAAATTAAACTAGGGTGATATCCGTATAGGCCTATTTCAATTTCCGGATTGCTCAGCATGTTTAAACCTAGCTTCAACACCCACTTTCTGTATTTTAGTTATTGTTGTATAGTCAGGTAGGTAGCTCAATAGCCAACATGGATCATTCACAAGTTCTAATTCCTTTTTCTATCCAACTAATTGAAAAATATGATAAGTAAGATTTTGGGAAAAAATACTATAAATTAAATGAAAATGAATTAAATTACGGTAGAGTGTTGATTATGATTGCTTTTGATAGGCAAATCTAAGGCTTCAAAACGAATACTGCCTTGTGAAAAAAATGTTATATAAAAAAGGCCACAAGTATTAATTGTGAGGCACCCAATACTGCTGGGTGTTTTGAAAAATAGTACGAATAATTTTTCTAAGTCCAAACTTTATTTTTACATTTAGAGGATTCAGTACTCAATTAGAAATAAGTATTAACGTTACAAAACTGTTTGCACTTCGAAAATATCGATAGGCTTTCTAAAACACTCTATATATACGTGAATTGGGAACACTAGACTGATCATAGGGACAGAAAAAAGGAGTTGTTGCAGTTTATTTAAGGTGTCTAAAACTGTCTGTGATGTACGTGTACTTGAAACGAAGATCTGTGAAATTATCGTCTTTTTGATACAGGTGTTTGAAATGATCATCCCTATGATTGTATGTGAAGTTGTTTGTGAAATTAACTAGATCCGTTTATATCAGGCTATGTTCTTACTTGAAAATGTAATTAACGTTCGTAATATATGAAATTTAGTGAAACACGGACGGAATCGTTCGACGTTTAAGGCAAGGTTTAACTGAACCAAAGCCAAAAAAGCAAAGAATTACGAATAAGCTTTCTTGTAAGGCGTCCGATTCTAACAGACTGTAGCAGTGTTAAGGCCACTTGAAATCCTACTGCTGCATTAAAAAGTTCTCTGCCAATATATCCTTGTGGCTGGCGTTCGCTCGTTTGCAAAACAATAAAATATTCCTTTAGAGATCCGTAACTTCGGAATTACTTTTAAAACCAAGTTCATTTATTTTTAGTGTTGCCGTGACGGTACCGCTTCAACGTATCATAAGGTAAAGACTTGGTCTTAATTGATATAGCAGACTGAATGGCCTAAGTTAGGTAAGCTTTAAATTAGAGGTTTATTTCATAGGTGCAATTATCAGAGATGATGTGTTTCACTTAACTAATATTACCATAACTGAACTCATTTTGTAAGTTTGTCATTACCCCTTTCCCCTTCTTTCCAGTCGTGTATAACTGGCGATGCATTTAAAAAAGCTTTGCATACTACAGCTGCTACACACAATAGTGTTACAGGTATAGTATAGTTAACTATTTGATGTATGGTGGCAAATTTGATGATTAACCAGCCTAGGCCATGAACCCGAAGTAAGGTTGTGCGACTTTTAAACTATACGTGCCGTCTTCCACCAGCATTGCAATTCCAATTCTGGCCCATCAGCAATATTTCCAGGGAGTGGCTGTCTGGTAGTTAGTTTTTCCAGCGATTTCGTTTAATCAAGTCGAATGCACCATCAGCTGATGTAACGTGTGCAAAAGTAAGCAAGCGGCTACAACGACTGCCTAGTAACACCGGTCTTCTGTGCAGTTCCTCCACTTCCAATGTTGAGGCGCACACCTCTATCATGCACTACAACAGCTATCTCTATCATACTAATCTAAAAGCAGCAGCCATCACAATTGCTTTTTAAAAACGTGTTAGCTTTTAAGCCTGTTTTGCATTTTAGGTGCAATTGTCAGCTTGTTAGGCCTAATTTTAAGGAGCTGTTTTAATTTCGTAAGTAGCAGATTACGGAGATTTGGATTGTATAGTATAAGCCTATTCATTTTTGCAACACGGTGCGCCTTCAGGCTGAGCGGTAAGAGAGCTCACTGCCTGGTTACTGGAGGTTGGCGGATCTGGTCGAACCCTTGGAAAGGGGATCTTGGCAAAGTCCCCGCCAGGACTGCTGGCCATGGTAGCGTGAGAGGCTACCACGCTCCTTTAGCGGCTATGGGATGTATTCTGGCGCATTCTGGACAATCTTTCGGCCCCGACGATGATCGGAGGTTTCCCGGATCGAATCCCCGGGCCAGCACCTACCTTTACCAGATATTTCTTCATATCTAAAAATCTGGTAATGTTCAAAATTGAGCCGGTTCAGCCATACAAGCATTAATTGCTTCGGCTGACTTAAGGCTCGTCAAAATTTCCACAAAATAAAAAAAGAAAAAGCTACAGTGTTACAACGTAACGCGCAATGTAGCCTATATAGATCAGTGGTAGTAGGAAAGTGACGAGAGAGATGCTATTGATGAAGCCATCAGCGACTCGCAGCAATTTGACGTTGCCATGGTAACATGATTTTAGGCCGAATTTTCATTTTTTTTGCCTAATTTTAAAAATGCAGTTTTAATTCGTAAGTAGAAGATAGGTCTAATGGAGAATTTGGTTCAACGGTAAGTCCATTCATTCATGCAACAATGCGACGGAGACTATTTAAACGAAGCTAAAATCCATTGGTTTTTATTGAGGATTTTAATTTAAGATTTTAAATCGTCGATCAAATGTTATTATTTAATTTTGTTACGTCAAATAAGTCTTTTAGCTATGAGGAAGTAACGATGTTTTAATTTAACTAACTCCTCACACTGAATCTAACGTTGTGAACAATGGTCGTCAATATCTGGTACCGTTGTGAAGTTGAAAAAAGCGATGGACAGACGGACGTACAAAGTCGGTGCAATAGTTTTCTCAGCCGGTACAGCTGTACAGAAGACTAAAATAGTAAAAACATTTTAATACAGCAGTAAGGTTTCAAGTGGACTAAGCAGTACAAGCAGTACAGCAACACTACTGTGTATGAAACCTTACAGGAAGGTTTTTGTTCCTTTGTTGTATTGGTTACGGATCAGTTAAACCATACCTTAAACATCCAACGAGTTCGTTTTTGTTTTCTAATTATGAATGGAAGTGGGGCAAGGGAGTACAAAAAAAGGAACGCCACGTAGGAAAATCAGAAAAAAATTGTTTTAATGCAAATTTTTTTTTTGAATTTATCGAGTGCTTCTTTAAAATATACCATCTCCCCCCCCCCCCTCCCCTATCTTTTGGCAATAAGCATAACTTCGCAATACCCCCAACAAAACATTTCTTCCCGCCTAGAAATATTCTAGTCACGCTAACTAAGCTAATCAAATAACTGTCAAATTATCTTGGAGACTAGCAGACTGTCATCAGGGCATGTCGTGAAGTTTCTTTATCTGCTTCACCCCAAGTGTCATTAAAGCATTTTAAAGAATTTTCCAAATACACTAGTTAGTCGACCTATCCCTTCTTTCCTAACATAATGAAATAAAATAATAATTTTGTAATTGCAGTTACAATGGCAAGTAGATTGCCATGCTTAAGGGAGTGTATTGATGACAGCATTGGGTCCATGCACAAGTGACGTCATGAGGGGTGAAGGTGGATTCGCACTGCATGCCAATTTCGGATAAGGGTGTGTAGAAGGGGTAACACAAATCGCCGAGCAATATTTTTAGGCTATTTTTGTATATCATAAAAAAATTGTCCTAAAATTATTTCTCGGCGATTTGTGTATGCATGTGTAACATTTGAACTTGGTGCGTATAGAATGCATATTTATTGTTTTGCTTTCAAGAACGCTATTAAATAAAACCTCATTCGAATTTCGTTACGTAAAATCAGCCATAATGACCATAAAAATGAGAGACACACAGCGTTGTCTATAATCAATAAACAAGAATAACTAAAAACATGAAAAACACAAGAATTTTTCGTTTTCCAGCACTTTCCACGTTTTGTGGTTTTTAGTTGTTGTTGTTATTGACTGCACATGATAATGGACTTGATCTTAGACTGAAAGGCTGAGTTCTTGCGTTTTTCTGTGCGTTTTCTGGGTGATTTTTCTTCTGTGACTCAACGCAACACAAATCGCAGGAGTAAAAATTTGTAACCAGCTAAAATAGCTTAGCCAATAAATTAAAGGTTTAGGCTTACCGTTTTACGAATTTCTACTTCTTTATATCTTGAGAGACTAAATCCTTCTGAATGTAACGAATTCATGGTTAAAGCCATACGATGGTTAAATTAATTTAACGCTTTAGGTTATAGTGGATAACGTTTTTCATTTTTCCTTTTATTTAATACGTGATGTTAACGTATTAACGTAGTAGGGCCGAAGCCCGCAACAAGTATGGCTAAGCACTTGGTCTTACTTTGGCCTTAGTAACAAGTAGGTAACAACGCGGTCATGAAAAACAGTTGTTGAGGAATTCAACCTTTGTTTAAAAAAACACAATAAAGCATCGGGCAATTGTTGTTGTCGTTGTTTTGCTTTAATGAGCACGAACCCAAACTGAGTTATTGGTCTCAGGACGAAGACAGAACGATTTCGCTGGAGAATTCAAAGTGGAAAACCCAGAATCTTTGCATTCGGCAGTGGCAGAACAATTACTAGCAGCATCAAATTTAATGTATAAATGGTTTGTTTTTTTAGAATGCTCCCATGATTTAAGCCGTGTAACTTTCATTCATAGTTGTCAAGCTTTAGCGATGACGACTAATGTTAAAGCATGAATTAAAAACATTTTTATCTCAGTAACTATTTCAATAATTTGGATTTCATTTTTGTATTGATATTATAGTAACTAGCTTTGCTTCCCCAAAGTGACAAAACTAACATTATGTCCAAAGGGGAAGATGTAAATGCTGGCTAAAATAGTTTAAACTGTATTTAACATTTTCCGTATTTCTTTGATAGTGAGAATTTCAACTTCTGCCACGAAAACCTAAAAAGTATGCAATTTATAAATTCTAAACTAACGCTATTCGGTAGGATATGATCATATCAAAAACCAAAACTGGTACAAGGGGCCACCAAGTTCCAAATGGTTCGGCCCTTCAAAGGAGTGATATCAACACACCAAAACATTCGCCAAGTTAATCGCACCGCTTAATAATTCGAAGGTTAAATGAAAACTAGAACATTGCTACTTTCGGTAGCAATGTTCAAGTATTCATTTAACGTCCAAAGTATTTTTCGGTGCGATTAAGTTGGCGAATGTTTTGGTGCGTTGATATCACTCCTATAAAGGGACGAACCATTCGGGAACTTGGCGGCCTCTTTTACCAGTTTTGGTTTTTGATATGATATCACTCCTTTTTTTAAATTGTTTATTGGCTCAACTCCACTATCATGCAGATGTGTACTATAAAGTGCCACGTCAACAAGAAATTGGTTTTCAACAATTTGCTGCTACCTTTTGCCTATAGGCTGAACCATTCTCAACTTAGTCACCTCTTTATGGGTTTTGGGGTTGGTTTTAATTTTGTTGTGATTTGTTTTATTTAGTTAGTTTTGGTGTGTTGATATCATTCCTTTGAAGGGCCGAACCACTCTCAACTTAGTGGCCTCTTTACCAGTTTTTGGCTTTGTTTATTTTGCTTGTTTTTACAGTTGGTTTATTTTTCGTTAATTGGACGTGAATACCTCTTTGCAACGTTGTTTAGATTTATCGCGATGCACTAGTGTGCGTCTAGGCACGTACGTCAGTATCCACGTTCTCATTGTCCGAACTTTGACCGTCCAATGAGAGACGATGCCGACAATACTAACAATGGTTATAACAATATTTTCGTACTTACGCGCCCTCCCACGCCATTCCCGTTACGCCCCCAAGCTCCAAACCATAAAAGGTACGCAGTTCGCATTGTACTTCACCCATTCGCCCAATTTCATAGCTGGAAGCCTTCCCGTTATTTTGGAATTGATGAATAATCACCCTATGGAAATTAACATGGGGATGAGCGGACTAGCTAGCTAGTAGCTAGTAGCTAGTAACACATTTACAACGTTATTGAGGGTCAGATTTTGCATTGAAAGCACCTTAGCTGACATTCCTACACGAGTTAATTTTTGTCAGGTGGTTCATTGCTCTCGATTTCAACACAATTTAAGCTTTTGTACCGCATTATTATTTTTCCCCGAGTACCTGAAATGTGCTCAACTATGATTCAATAAACGGCACTGACGCTATGGCGTCGCACTACAATGGTTTACAACCTCGACAATTGAACTGATGTGATGTTTGTTGTGATGATGGTTGCCTAAGTTGGCGCGACACACTAGCTTGTGTCTAGATAAGGAGGAGTGAATATCTAGCTATATAATTATATAACAGACTTGGGTAGCACTGAGCAAAATCATCAGGTGTGTGTGCGTAACAATCAGTAACAAACGATTGTGTGTGCGTTACAATGTTTGTGCCCTGTAACAATCAGGAGGAGCCTTCAAAAATGGATGATAAACAATCAACGTCTGCACGATAGTGTCAGAAAGGACAAACAGTCAATTCATCAACATAACAGCAGCGTCCTTCATTGCAAAAAGACATTTACTTCCCTACGAAAACCAAACAACAGGGGTTCAAAGGAAGGGGGAGCGGCGACGGGGTTGCGGATATTCAGACCACACAATGGGAGAATTCGGGAGGGGGTACAATAGAGAGGGGAAAGGGATACCAGGGAGTAGGCGCATGGGGGGAAACT
>JAHWFP010012161.1:162544-175511 GCA_023313725.1 Lithobius niger | reverse complement strand
GGCCCCATATGACTAGACTGCGGCTTCAACTCCTGGCATCCAAGGCCTAAAGGATGATCTCCGTTCAACAAAGGAGGCCTACGCCAACCTTAAAAGGAAGATGAAGCCCCATTCGTCTGGCAGAAAGCATAAACGCTCACGACCTTCCAATGAAGCCCCGCTGGACCTTTCGTCTCGTTCTTTATGCCACTCTCCTAGCTCATCCCCCACCTCCTCCGGCTATGGCACACCAGTCCCTTCCAAAGAACCAAGTTCACAGGCTGATGGACCGAGCCATCAAGGATTTTTGCTACAAACAGAAAACTCCCTGGCTTTCACTCCCGTCTTCTTTGACACAGCTTTCCTACACCACTGAATGGATTACTACCACATCTTCCAGTGAATCCCATTGTACGTGCACCCATTTTTCACGGCCAGATCATCACGCTCGTTCTCCGACCCCAAGTTTTAACAGCAAAAGCGCTCTTGGCTCAGCCTCGACTCTAAGACGAACACTCAGCCTTCACTCAGCGATGCAGATGAAGGTGAAAACTCCAGACTATGTTCACTTCGACAACAGTTTTCGAGATGATGATGACTCGTCCACCTCACCGCTTTAGAACCTACTAAAGACAGTTTAAAACACCGTTCCTGATTGCTTCCTTTACAAACCTACCTCCTCCGAAACTGCACCAGTCAAGAATCGAGGCCTATCAACCGGATTCGGCTTTGGCCTCCGTTATCGGAACCCAAACAACATGCCATTCTGGGCCACTCAACAATCCTCTTCACGACACATCAACGCAATAGTGGTCTGCTTCTTGGGAAAAGTGAATCCATGGAGGTCGACAAGGATCCTCCAGCACCTTTTCCCGACTGTGAAACATGGTTTTTTAAGTCTTTCGGCGACAGCTCCGCCAATTCGAGAAACTTTGCACCTATCTACAGTATGAATTTTTAATGGCCAAACCGAAAATGGACTTTAGCACTTCTCTACAAATACCAAGGAAAGCAGAAGCTCCGTCTATGATCTAAAAGACAATGTCAAACAGCAACGTTTGGACTTACAAACTTAAGACTGTGGCTAACACACTTTGCGAGAAAGTTTCGTAGGAACCAAGCCAAATCGAAATCAAACGTCTTTCGTTCCTAATTAATCTAGTCTTCAAGAAAGCTTGCTTAGCCACCTTTCATTCAATGAACTGGTTCACCAAAGCACTGTTCAACTCATCTCTTCTTATATGGGATATTGCCCTTCAATCCACAACGAACCTCAATGACTCGACAAAGCACCAATTAAGAAACCAACCAATTCACAAGTGAGACATGCTGTTCCGAGGCCTAACCCCAAAGCTAGCTCCACACTTAGATGTCTCACGAAAGTCAAAGCCTTTCGAAGCATAAACAACAACAAAAACCTTTCCCAAGAACCAAAAATCCTTTCATCAAAGCAACAAGGACAACTAGTTTACATCATGGAGTTACAACTACTACGAGGAAAGCAACTTCAGCAAAAATTACAAGAACGACACCCAGTCCTTTTGCAGCATGCCATCCAACAGAGGAAGGGGAAGAAATAATAACCGCAGTTCAGCTCCCAACAGACGGAGCCGTTACTCCTCCTCCCCTGTAGCTAGAGGCAAGCCTCAAAACAACCAATGACGCAAACCTTTCGTCACTGCCAGTAGGAGGTCGCCTTCATCATTTCCCCCCGCCTCGCAAAATCTAACTTCAAATCAAGAAATTCTATCGCCCATCAAGGCTTTCGCCGTACGTTTGTCAGCAAACTGGCCCTGGTCGCTCCTCCTCCATGGAAATTTGCATCACCGGTAAACGCTCAACTTCCCTCAGAAGTTCAAGACCTAACGAAAGGAGCCGTAAGAGAAAGGCCAAATTCTCAATGACCGAGTTTCCACAGTTCAATCTTCCTGCATCCAAAGAAATCCGGCAGCAAAAGATTAAGCTTCAATGCAATGCCTTTAAATCGAAAGATCGAACATTGCCACATCAAAATGGAAACTCCGGACACCATTCGCCAATTTCTAGAACCAAACGAATGGACTGTATCCAAAGACTTACAAGATGTTTATCTCCACGTCCCTCTTTTCACATCAGTTCATCATCTCTTTGGCTTCATGCACGACGCAAGGTCTACTAATTATATTGCCTAGATGTAATTAGTAATTTCATCATAGTATAAGTCATAGGGAAAATGGACTCCATGTCGAATCTTGTCCCTTACAGAAGATGGAAGATTCCACCACTACCGCATCGACATGTTGGGAAAGGAATCACAACCAACGACCCTTTCGCACCCAACCGACGAAAGCTTTCTGATCGAACAAACGCTTTCACCGTTTCACAGTCGGTTCCTCTTCACGGACCCTATCTAGATCTCCTCCTCTTCATAGACGCCTCTCTGGAAGGATGGGGTCCACACTACCAACCACGAAATCTCGGGCACATGGACAGCTATCGATCCAGACCACATAAACGTATTAGAACTGAAAGCAATCCTTAACGCTCTACACCATATCCAACACCTAATCTCAGGGAATGTAGTCCAAGTGCTGACGAACAGTTTAGCTTTATTGTTGAGAGATCAATATGCACCCAACTTTTTTGTTCATTGGTGAATTGGACCTCAGCAGTTGATAATGGAATCCTTGTCTACGTAATCTATCTTGATTATGCTAAGGCTTGTGAGTCAGTTAACCCACAGCAAAAGGCTGTTTAAACTTGAAAAATTTGGTTTTAAAAATAAACTTCCCACGTAGCTGATCGAGTTTTTAACAGGCAGAAATTAGTGGGTTGAAAAAGACAGTGTAAAATCAAAACAAGCATGTTTGTAACGGAGTACCGCAGGGGTTGGTTTCAGGGCCGATACCTTTTAATCTCTTCTTAAATGATTTGACATCAATAAATGATAAAATCAAATTAAACAAATTTATGGACGATGTGAAGCAGTACAGCTCGAAAGCTGACTGCATCAGCTATCCTGAGTTGCAGGAGGAGTTGAACAGGCTTCACTCTTGGTCGTCAGACTGGTAACTCCCATTAGCACCACCAAAATGCAATATTTTTCGTGTGGGGTCCCAGATCTGAATCTACGTTGCAAATATTTTTTGCCGGGTGCAAATACACTACCAGAAATTGAAGTTGTAAAAGATTTGGGGGTTCGGATCACAACCGAAACGACTTTAGTTTCAGTTACCACTGTCATAAAATCGGTATGGCTGCACAGCGAACGGGCAGCTATGATTTGGAAAATTTTCCATTCCAGGGATCCACAAACTCTAAGCTTTCAAGGTCTATGTACGACCAATACTGGAGCATGCTAGTCCAGTTTGGTCACCCCACCGACTTAGGGACATTAATCTTCTTGAGTCCACTGAATGAAGGTTCACTAAGAGTTTAAGGGGTTTATCCCATCTATTGTATACAGATAGGCTTAATGTCTTGAAATTAGAACCTCTGGAATTAAGAAGATTAAGAGCGGTCCTAACTTTAACTATATCTATTGCTGCGTGGTCACCTTGGTATTGATTCCACTTTTTTCTTTTGACTCCATTCCTGTGATCGAACAAGGGGGCACTCCTGCAAGTTGGTTTCAAATTATTTCAGAATCAATACCAGAAAGTTTTTCTTCAGCAGCCGGGTAGTCAACTGCTGAAATAAATTACCGACAACTGTGGTTTTTTATGTTTTAAAAAAGATGAAACAATTAATTTTGTGATCTTTTAGAGTTGGTTTGGTGTAAGTGGCAGGCCCTACCATATTCCCTTTGCTATTGTGCAAATAAATCTTACCTAATTCCAAGCAAACAACACCATAGCCGTGCCAACATACGGAAAGAAGGATGCATGAGATCCCGTTTACTTCACACAGTCACCTCGGCCATCTTCAGACTTTGCAACAGCCTCAATACCACGATCCTACCCTTACACATCCCAGGCAATTGGAACGTGATTGCAGACTCTCTTTCTCACAGAAAGCTTCCCTCGGAGAATAGACTCTAAAGGAATCCATCTGCGGATATCTGTTCAACACATGGGCCACCCCGATCATTGACTTATTTGCCACGAGGCACAATGCTAGACTCTCCCACTTTATCAGCCCAGTCCCCGATGACCAAGCATGGGCAGTGGATGCACTGACATTCCCCTGGCAGAACCTTTACGGTGACCTCTTCCCACCGTTCAAGCTTTTACCTCAAATCCTCCAAAAGATAAAAGAAAGCCAGAGCCTCTTCCTGATAATCGCCCTGAATTGGCCATCATCACCATGGTTCCCACAACTTCTGAATCTACTAATTGACACCCCAAGAAGTCTGCCAGAAGTTCCAGATCTACTGCCAGAACATAAAGGAACCAAACTCGACCCGCACACCAGTCTCTGATCTTACATGGGTGGCTACTGTCATCTAGCTCGGTTAAAGAGGCAGGAATTCTTTGAAGAACAAGCCGTTTGCATTGCAAGCAGAGCAATCAGAGAATCAACCAACAGAATTTATGACAGCTACTGGAAACGATGAATTCATTGGCGTAACGAAAGGAAAGTTAATCCAGTCGATCCTCTTTACATGAACTACTGATTTTCTTCACGGACATTTTTAAGGAAGGGCTAAAAGGATCAAGAATTCTTATCTACCGTTCAGACCTTCAAGGCAGCATAGCAGCACAAACCTTCTCTACAATTTTCGAATCTCTTTCCTCATCAAAACTTTCAAAGTCGAACGCCCAACAACTTGACGAATCTTTCCCATATTGCAATCTTGCTATTATCCTAGACCTTACGAACCCATCCAAACTTGCCACATCAACTTTCTCACCTGCAAGACCATATTCCTAAGGACACTTGCAGCAAGCCTAAGGTGCAGTCAAGTTCAAGCCTTATCCGTTGATTCCGCCTTTTGCTTCTTTCCCCCAAATTCACAGCAATCAATTTAACACCAAAGAGCATCCTTTCGTGCAAACCATCGAAACCAATTATTATTCCAGCTCTTTCAAACATATTTGGCAACGAACCAGAACACCTCCATTGTCCAGTACGTGAACTTCGTTATACATCGACAAAACAGACAACAACGACTTCTGCAAAGGAAGAAATCACCTTTTCTTTCCCTTTAAAAGGAATTTTGGGGAAACCTCCGCAAGAACAATCACAACATGGATCAAAACCGTCATTGTCAGTGCCTGTGAGGCCTTAAACATCAAATGCGCAGACAACAACATCAAAGTGACAGCACATGAACTGAGGGCCATCCCTACATGATGGGCTTTCCACTACAATTTCCCACTTCCTGAGATCCTCACATCAGCATTCTTCACATCGCCCTACTTCAGAGAGATGACCACGCAAGCCAATGAACGAAGTATTTAACTTTTTGCGGGAGCCAGCTTGTAACCCTAGGGTGCCCGTCAAGGTGGTGCCTGAGGTCGGCTGTCAATGCTAAAATTTTCAGCTAATGTATATTTTCGTCAGGCAGTTAGAAAGTCAATAGTTTTCTTGACTTTTTTTTCTATTGCCTAAGAAAATATACATTATCTTCATGCACCCTACCTCCACTCTTGAGTCACCACCATGACGTATGGAAATAATGATGACAACCTTTTGTGCCTCGGCACTTTTATAGAGAAGTGTCTGTCAATGCATGCGTATTTGGGTTACCAAGCTGGCCGGCTACAAACAACTAAAAAACCTCGAGGGGAAGCCAGCATTCGAGAAACTGAATGCATTCGGCATTTTTGACTTTTTGTGAACTGCTAATGTGTTTATTAAAGGGCCCTGGGTCGGTGCTACATTCCCCAACAAAATTAAACGCAGATATAGAACGACACAGCAAAACAACTCCACAATGCACCAGTGTTGCCACTGTTACCTTTGACCCAAAACAATACAATAACTCCGCTCCATCATCCATATCCTGCAAGTCTTGTCCAGGCCAAAGTCTGACGAAAGCACAACTAGAGCACAACCGAAGTACACAACTGTGTACAAGAAATATAACACTTAACGTGTGCTGCTATGTCAATTTACACCATAATAATATTGGTAATTTTCCACACTTGGTGGAGGGCTGCCGGAAGGGTGGTGAGCCACTAACACCGGGCCGATGGGACGAGATGAAGTCAAAAATAAATTTTAAGGGCGCTTCAGAAAGGTTTCTAAGGACTGTGTCGTCAGCATTCTACGGAACCCTGAAACTGTGTTCATGTTCACTGTCTCACTGCTAAGAGAATTCGAACTGCTAAGAGAATTGGAACTACACGGACGGAGAAAAAATTTTTTCGGCACTCAAGATGGGAGCTCTGAACAGCTAGCTTCCATTGGTGTCCTCTAGTTACATAGGGATTAGGAGCGAAATCGAAAAGAGGCAGGTCAACGGCCACCAGACCGCGTAAGATTTTGTATGTCAAAATAAGGTCAAATTTAATTCTGCGCAGTTCCATCATAGATATCCCCATTGTGTACAAGGCACACTGCTCATTTAACGTGTAGCACCTTTGTGCGCTGCTGCATTATGTCACACACTGCATCTGCAATCTACAGACAGAGGTACAGAACTCAGCATTTGGAGGACATGCACAATGCACCACACACCCATTGCCACTGTGTATAAAACATATACACCAACACAATCATCAGCAATGGCAGTGACAATGATTACGTGACCTCTGATCGTTGTGCACAAGATGACAGAGGCATGGAGAGAACACAGCAACAGGAGAAGAAGACGAACAGAGAACACCAAAAGACTGAAGTACAAAACGAGAGCGGGCTGTATTCTGACTTGTGGTTCACGACAGTACCGGTCAACAGTGAGGAGGCAACGTCTGTTACCACACCCTCCCGTAACATGAAGAACATCAGTAAGATTACTGGCAACAATGCGTGCCGGATGTGTGATGCAATGTGATTCGCACAGTGGAGCAAAAAGCCCTTTGCAGAATCATCAACTCCGAACCACAAGCAAAGTGGGGACGCAGGTCACCTAAGTATGCTCCTGTGTGCTGAAACGAAGTGGCCCGTCCGATCTCTGACAACCAAACGGGCAGTCCACATCGGGATTCGTTCAAGGCTAGATGTAAGACAACAATGTGATTGAAGACTATAAATAGCCCTCCCAGTCCCTGTCAGTGACGTCATCCTCCAGTTTACTGAAGCTGAGTAAATCACCATGACGTCATCTATGGATGGACCACCTGTTCCAGCGTTAAAGTAGATTGTTGTCTATCGATGGCCGTAAAAGACTGTTACCTGAAGACGACAATCTCAGCATGACAATGCACATCTACCGCACGTCGTGCAAGGCATGGACTCAAGACATTGTTGCAAGCTACCTGAGGCCTTACCCGAAGGATTTTGGTGTCTTTCGTCCAACACCCACCGATTGGGGTGTTACTGCCCGGTCTGGTTGTTAAGATGGCCGGCCACATTGCTAACCCTATTTAGGCCCTAAACCTATTCGAATTCTGTTAGGGCCAATACACAATGCGTTTACTTTAGGACCTGTAAGTCTTTGTAATGCTTTCACCCAGTTTGTACGAAATGATTGTCTAATACAAATGTGTTTTATATTTCTCTTTTTCATTCCTCCCTGCACACGCATCGTTAAAATACGACGTCAGTTTTACCTCTAACAATTGGTAGTAGAAGCGTGGTTTTTAGACGCCATGACCAGAACTGACGAGGGAGAAGAGGACCTGGCTGCCGATCGTCGTTTGCTTCAGCAGCGTATTCCCCGTAAAGTTATTCTGCCGCATCGGACTCATAATTTCTGATGGCGACCGGATTCAAGCCAACAGTAAGCATCTCTACATGGGACCACCAGATGGGTTTACTAAGTGAGCGCTAGCCATTTTTCCGTAGACGTCCGTTTTGTTGCGACAAACGTGGAACCGAGGAGGTGTTTCGAGCTGCCGAACTGTACTCGTGGGGTTCATGGATCGTAAGGAGACAAGGCTGGATCAAGGAATGGGAAGCTGAAACGTTCGATCACTTAAGGCTCAAGGCCGAAAGAAAAGCAAAAGCAGTTATGACGGTTACGTAAGTTTTTATGAGAAGTCTAAAAATTACGGCTTTAAGATTGTGGTCAAAACAGGCGGTATAGTTTTAGTTGATAATAGCTTCCGCATGCAAACTTTTTTCTTTCAAGAAATTTTATAAAACATTGGTTTAAACGCAAAATGATTTGTAAGAAATTATTTTTAATCCAGTGGGCCAGTTACGACCGATAGAGCTGTGTTTGCTATCGAAGTGTTTTAGTCGTAATATCGTGCAAGCATGTTTTTAGCATGGCACATATGCATTTACCTGTAGGAAGAAATTCTTAGCCATCGTAACAGTGTTACCTGTGATGTCTCCGTTTAGTTTCAGAAGGAACTGACTTAAAACGTAAGAGAAAGGGGGAGGTACTTTGTTACCGGCAAGTTTGATTTCTTGTTTTCCTAACTGCACTAACGTTTTACGAGTTATTTGTTGTAGTATAGACTCAAAAGTCGTTAAATGTACACACAAAACTTAAACCTTAGATAATGGGAAACGTTGTTCATTAAGGACAGTATTTTTATACTAAGTGTAGTCTCTGACGTGAATAACTAAAAGTGTTTCGTAGAGCAACCCCTTGCTTAAGAGTTCTTCGTTTATCACATTAAGTGTGAATACTAAAAATCGCATAGGCGGTTGTTTAGAATGACAGGTACGCATGCAAAAGCATGTGGTTTTAATAACGCTAAAATGCATGAAGGATTAGTATATAATGCCAGCACGATGTAAAAGCCAGGTTTGCACACTAATAACGTTTTTAAGGTACCCTAAGGTCAATAAAACGGTTAGTGGTTTTTGACATAAAGGTTTAAAAAAAGAATAGGGTTTTGAGCTATTTTTTTTTGATACGTAAGGGCAGGTGATCTTTTAAAATAAAACGTTGTACTTTTAAGTATCCCGTTTAAAAGGAGTTTTCTTTGCTTTGTGGTTTCTAATAGGCCAAAAGGTACTATCAAGGTTTAAGACTAAGCAGAAATCCGCTTAGTAGTTTTTACTATAACGAAAGGGCGATGAGTTTTTAAAGGACGAAAGACCAAATATATGTACTATAATCAAATGTGATTTGTCGTGATTTAATTGCGGTGTAAGCAAGCACGTGCCAAAGCTTGAAGGCTTTTGTAGTTTAATAACTTGTACCCGAACCTAACGTAAGTTGGGGTAACTGAACGGTTCTTGTAAAAAAAACTTGGTAATCATTTTTTAGATGGACAAACGATTAGGCGGGGGAAGTTGAAAGTATAATTTTTTATACAATAATAGTGAAAAGCTTAGGAAGTGAAAGTATAATTTTTATACTATAATAGTGAAAGGCTCAGTATGTTTTTCAGTATGTAAACTAAACCAGGTAGACGACCAGAAGTAGTGATAGCCTAAGGTTAGCTATGTAGAATAAGCGATCTGGACTAAAAGTAATTGATATCACATTACTAGCTATACGGAGATAGGTTTCCAAACAAGACCTAAAACCATTAAGCTATCTAACCTAAGCTATTTAACCTAAGTTTTAAAGGTAAAAGTCAAAAGTGCACTGGTAAAGAATTTTCGGTGCACGTTAATATAAAAATGGCTTTGATGGGGGAAGTTTTCTAATTCCCCACTATCGTTTCATTGCCTAAAAATGTTTTTTAGGGAATTTTTCTCTCCTGGCAGACCTATTAATGTAGTTCGTATGGAACTAAATATTGCAAACTCGAGCCTAGTGGTTGTGCACGAGTTTTGGCCCCAAACTTAAAAACTGTGTGGGATATTTTTACGTAGTTTTTCCATTAGGAGTAAACTTAAATTTTCCTGAATTTCTGCAGCTTTACAATTTTCAATTGGGGGTTCAAGTTTGCCTAAAAGTTTTACGTGCAGTTATTCACTGTATTTTTGCTGGTGTCGGCACTTGTCAATTGGTGCCGAAAAATGTGACTGTGATAAACTGTGCTCTTGAGTTACAGACAATGCGTCTTTTATGCTGTGTGTGAATTCCGTCGCCAGACATGTTGCGACGACGGTGTTTATCTCTAGTGACCACACAGTCGTCAGGCGGGAGATTGTCAGTGACGTCATCCTCCAGTTTACTGAAGCTGAGTAAATCACCATGACGTCATATAAGACATTGTTGCAAGCTACCGGAGGCCTTTCCCGAAAGATTTTGGTGTATTTCGTCCAACACCCACCGATTGGGGTGTTACTACCCGGTCTGGTTGTTAAGATGGCCGGCCACATTGCTAATCCTATTTAGGCCCTAAACCTATTCGAATTCTGTTAGGGCCAATACTCAATGCGTATACTTTAAGACCTGCAAGTCTTTGTAATGCTTTCACCCAGTTTGTACGAAATGATTGTCTAATACAAATGTGTTTTATATTTCTCTTTTTCATTCCTCCCTGCACACGCATCGTTAAAATACGTCAGTTTCACCTCTAACAGTCCCAGCGGCGTCCTACTAAGAACTGCACTGTGCCAGTACCCACTCCAGAAGAGAGCAACGATGCAACCTAGTGGACTGTACCAGAGAGACGCAGCCATGAAAAGAGTGCCCAGCTTTGCGTGCAATTTGGTCTGCTTCCTCATTACCAGGGTTGCCAGTATGACCTTTGACCCAGATAACATTGACATCAGATATCTGTACTGCAGTCCAAAGTTTCCAACTTACCTCAAACACCATTGGGTCACTGGCATCTATGAGAATCAATGACCCCCTCAGGGCAGCGAGACAGGATTTAGAGTCCATGTAAAAGTGTGTGTGAAGGCAAGGTGAGATCCATCGATAGTGTTGCCAACTCGCACACAAAGCTGGATGAAATGCCTGCAACCCCTTTCCCAACACTGCTCTTTCAGGATGGGATCCAAATGCCAACACTGCCTGCTTAACTAGCATGGATGAACGATGCATCGCAGAAAATCAACACTTAAGTCTCGTGGCATAAAGACGTGGTCAAGTGTAGTGCACTATATTCAAGGACACGGGACACACAGAGACAGCAGTGAGGAATCGCAATGCTGGATCAGCAACGAGGTAGGGCCCGTAACCTGCCTCTCCAAGACCGAAACGTTGCCTCTTACTCACAGTGAAGTAGTGGCCAATTATCGCAGCGACGGGTCATTGATGCCCTGGCTCAAATTATGTAAGCAGAAGACCATGAATAACTCTTTAGCACGCAAATGAAGAGGCGGTTCACATGCTTCAACCCATAAGGCTTCCACCGGTGTGGAGACAAGACATTATATCACAATATGGAGATAATCGTTCGCACATACGTGAAGGCTGAGGATATGGCGTGCCAATGCCACCAAAAAAGGAAAATGATAATCAATGTAGGAGCGGACCAATGCCTCGTAAGTACCATGAATTGCCCCATGCTTGACATTTGAACCTCTCACCAATGCACTGAGAACAGGAATTTTGCTGATCACTGACTCCCTCAGTGCTCTGATGTTTGCAGTCCAAGACATATTCCCATCAAGAATCACGCATAGATATCTGTTAAGACGTACCAAATTGGCCGTCGCCATTAAGGTATTTGTGTGACAGTTTGTGTGACAACAGGGCTAATGACCATGTGTTGGAATTCCCAGTTCCTGGTGTTTTTGTTGTGTGCAAACTTGGGACTGGTGACAACCGGTTAGCCCGGATATGGTGGATGGTGTGTAACTCGGTAACAGAAGATGCTGAAGAGTAGTTCCCTTGGTTACCGAGATTTGTAACAGCCGTGAGGGCTGCCAAGATCCTCACTTCGACTGGCGCTAGGCCAGGAACAACATCACCATTTTGGTCCGTTCATTTTGAAATATTTTTGTGAATTTTGTAAGCCGTTTGCCTTGCATTAAATGTGAGTTGTGTTTAGAAACGTATTTGCGTTTATACGTTAAAATGGTAGTAGATCGGTTCACTTAAATTAGCCTCAACAAGTGGTAGCAGAGCGTGGTTCCTTCGAAACCTAACGTTCCTTCGAAATTTTAACCCTCTCGTATGCAGTCATGCTCGTATGCAGTTTCAAGACAGCAGCGACTTACTTCACAACTACTGACGGAGGATGAAGCCATGCAAGAACGTCAAGGTAAACCAACGAGGATACAAGACGGCAATTTCAAGATGTTTCCTGGTTTCTTCAAAATAACGGCAAGTATACGTTAAGTGCAGTCGGAGTCATACCAAACAGTTAATGGTATTTAAATGTCAATGTTTATACATTGAAAAATCGTAGTAATTCCGCCAGAAATAATTTAAAGGGATTGCAGTAGAAATAATTGACATAGGACTGTGTACCTAGAAAGAAAGAAAACTCGTAAAGCGTAAGAAGTGTACAGTGATATTATTTAAAAATGGCAGATTTAAGTCAAAAGATGAATAATCTTTCAAATATCCAGTTATTAGACAGCAAAAATTTCGCATCCTGGTCATGTCGTGTAGAAGCGCTCCTAAAGCAACAAGGCATTTGGGGTTTAGTCATGACAGGAAAAGCAAAACCAACCGATGATAAAGAGTTAGCCAAATGGGAATTAGCAAATGAAAAAGCAACGGGGTTGATAACTTTAAGTGTCGATCTGCTAAAAATTCAAATTCCTAGAAACTTGACAGAAGCATGTACGATTTGGCAACACTTGAAGAATAGGTACGAACCCTCAAATGTGTTACGTTATCTAGCGTTAAGAAGAAAGCTGCACGATTTTCGTAAAACTGACATGTCCGTAGCTGAATTTCTAGGACAAATTGGTGCATTATTTCAAAGTATAGCCGATACTGGAAAAATAATCGATGACGAAGAAAAAGCATGCTATATAATTCTAGGCTTGCCTGCAAGTTATGATAATTTAGTCACGAGTTACTTGGCACCCCTTAAGAAGACTGATAGCCTAAAGTCTGAGGATATTGAACATTTATTGATCATGCATGAGTCGAAAGAAATTGCGTATACCCATGTTAAACCTGTTTCAGAGTCGACGTACTTCA
>JAHWFP010012161.1:127481-162444 GCA_023313725.1 Lithobius niger | reverse complement strand
CCCCCCCCCCCCCAAGAACAATTTCGTGGAAGAGGACGTGCCCGTGGACGTTCCAGATGGCGTGGATCGCGACGGAATGCTAGCCGTCAAACGCCAGAAAGTAAGGCAAATATTGCGTGCTTCACGTACACGAAGTTTGTTGGAATAAAAGCATATGCAGCTAAGACAGGTTTCAATCTTAAGAATGCACTTATTATAGACTCGGGAACAGTCCGTCATTGCGTAAGAAATGAAAATTGGTTTCATACTAAATACGAAATACCAGTTGAAAACGTAAAATGTGCAACCAAAGCAACTACAGTGTCAACAAAAATAGAAGGTATCGTAAAAATAAGTTCAAATGGTATAAATTTATCAATGCAGAAAACACTGTTTTTACCTGAATTTGACGTGAATCTCTTTTCTGTGGGACAGGCAATGAGATCAGGGTTAAGAATTACCTTTGACAATGATGTGTGTGAAATAATCCATAAGCAATCTGGCAAACTTGTAGCAACTGCTCAGTATATTGCAGGTTTATTTGTCATTAGCAATCCAAAAATTGTTAGCAATCCAGAAGTAGTGATAAATGCTCCAAACAACGTTTTATCTCTGGAAAATGACAGTTACATTAAAATAAACCAAACTAGTGTTACGCCAGTTAAGCAAGAAATTAAAATGCATAAAGATTTCCGTACCACAACTAACCAAGACCAAGACTTAAATCAAGGTCAGGTGCGAGTTTTTTCAAAAATCCAGAATAAGCAAGAAAAACTGCCTGAAAATTGCCAAAATAATTCTCAAATGAATAAGCAAACGGAATTATGGCATAACAGATTTATGCACGTCTCCCCACTCACCTTGAAAAAGATTGCAAAGTCAAGAGCACTAAGAGGTTTTTCTAGGCAATCAGCCATTAAGCCAAAAAATAACGCATGTTCTGCTTGTCTCCAAGGAAATAGCAAAACAAAGCCATTTAAGACTGTTGCATCCAATCCTATTGTTGAAAGGCTTAGTTTAGTGTACTCTGACGTAGTCGGTCCCTTTCCGACGCCAACAATGGCAGGTTCCCGTTACTTCGTTACATTCATTGATTGTAGAAGTCGTTTTGTGCAAGTTGCGTTCATGAAATCAAAAGATCAAGTTTTTGATAAATTCGTTGAATATAAATTAAAAGCTGAAGCTGCCACAGGGTGTAAAATTAAGACCTTCATGTCCGATCATGGGACAGAGTATCAGAACTCCAAGATGGCCGAATTCATGCTTCAAAATGGCATTAAGCATCAGTTTTCACCACCCTACTCAGCGTCCAGCAATGGAATTTCGGAACGGCTCAACTTGACAATCATGAACCTTGTTAGGGCAACGTTAGTGCAAGCAAAACTTCCCACAAAGTTTTGGGGAGAAATGGTGAACACAGCAGTATTCATTCGTAATCATTGCACAAATGTCAGAAATCGTAATAAAACTCCTAGGCAAATATGGGAAAATACGAAAGTTAAGCCAACCGTAAAATATTTTAAAGCAATCGGTTGTTTGTGTTTTGCCTTAAAACCGCCACTAAAAAGATCAAAACTCGATGCAAGAGGAGTACCCTGTATAATGCTTGGCTATGACCAACAATCACGTGCATACAGACTCTATGACATTGATAACAGCAAGGTAATTGTAAGCAGAAACGTTGATTTTCAAGAGGAAGTGCTAGGTGCATCAAGACTGTTCAAAAACAACGTAGAAAAATGTGGTATTGATTTAGATTCGATCATTGTTGATCTTTCCTACAATCCAACGTCTGTAGAGGATGAGGCTGGTCAGGTCGCACCACTCAATGCAAGCCCAGGCAATGAAGCTCCAGGAAGTTCAGCAGCGACCCCCATTCAAGTCCATCGGCCCCAAACTCCAGTGACTGGACATAGGCCTAGGACTCCACTGACTGTACAGCAGACCCCAAGGCAGCACACTCCGATGGAACGGCCAGTACCTACACCTGCTCAAGTACCAGAAGCAAGAATTACAAGAGCCAGAGCTAGACGTGAAGGCGTAACCATACCTGAATTAAGCTACGGAACTTCGTCAAAGGGGGAGATTCACAGTAATGCAGCTGTTGGCGACGTTCCTCAGCAAGAGCCCACTGAAGAAGATGACTATATTCTCTCATTGTGTGCTATCCCGAACGAGCCGAAAAATGTTAAAGAAGCCATGTCCAGCCCAGATGCCAATCAATGGCGTATTGCTATGAATGATGAATATGGTTCGCTTATAGCAAACGGGACTTGGGAACTCGTCGACCTCCCTCCAGGAGCCCGCACTATAGGAAGCAAGTGGGTACTGAAAATTAAAAGGACGGAGACAGGCGAAGTGGAACGCTATAAAGCAAGGCTAGTGGCCCAAGGATTTGACCAAAAATATGGTACTGAATATTACGAAACTTACTCACCAACCGCGGGACTACCTACCGTACGCCTGCTCTTAGCTGTAGCAGTCCAGAACAACTATTTCGTGGACCAATTCGACGTAAAATCTGCATACTTGAACGGCTACTTGGGAGACGGAGAAGAAATTTATATGGCCCAGCCAGAAGGTTTTAAAGAGCCTGGACACGAAGACAAAGTTTGCAAAATAATACGCAGTCTCTACGGGCTCAAACAATCCGGACGACGATGGAGTATTCGTTTCGCCGAACAAATGATTAAGCACGGCATGAAACGTTGTCGTTCAGACGCCTGCGTTTTCTACGTACGTCAAGGAAAAGAACTTATAATTTTCATCGTTTATGTCGACGACGTAGCTGCAATCACATCAAGTCACAAGATGCGGCAGCTAGCTAAGATTTTAACTTCAAGTTTTGACATAAGGCCTTTAGGCCCTATAAACTTTATGCTTGGGATCAAGTTTTCAAAAACGTCTGATGGGGCAATGCTGCTTAACCAAACCACGTACATAAACAAGATTCTGGCTAAGTTTGGCATGCAAGATTGTGTTCCTGTCACGACCCCAATCGTTACTGCAGGTCAACAAACAAACGAGGGCACTGAATGCCCAAACAAAATACCACTAAGGGAATTAGTGGGTTCGCTTTCATATATAGCGAACGGCACACGACCTGACATAGCGTATGCTGTGAATAACCTCGCTCAGCGTGCGTCTGCTCCCACGCGAGAAGACTGGTTGGCTGGCAAGAGGATTCTTCGTTACCTCCAAGGTACGAAAGACCAGAGCCTCGTGATGCGTCCCGACCATACAGGCCTGAAAATTTTCACAGATGCGAGCCATGCAAGCGACCCTGCCACAAGGAGGTCTACCACAGGAGTTCTAGCAACATATGGAAATGTTCCCTTCTTATGGAGGTCAAACCTGCAAAGAACCGTTTCGCTTTCCACCATGGAAAGCGAATATAAAGCCATTTCGCAAGGTGTCCAAGAGTGCCTTTGGACGCGTGAACTTTTGTTGGAAACTGGCATAATTGGTCTTGAAGACAAGAAGCCAGTTACCTTGTGCACCGACTCACAAAGTGCGCAGTCTCACGCCGTTAGCTACATAGAGAAGGGTCGCACCAAACATATAGATATCATCTATCACCATGTGCGCGAGAAAATTGAGGACAAAAGTGTCAACATTGAATATGTGCCGACGAAGATGAACCCTTCTGACATACTGACAAAACCACAGTCGGGAGTCAGACACAACTTTTTGTCTAATTTAATGTGTGTTTCTCGTTGCAGATAATAGCCCTGTTTTCAGAGGGGGATTTGTTAAGACGTACCAAATTGGCCGTCGCCATTAAGGTATTTGTGTGACAGTTTGTGACAACAGGGCTAATGACCATGTGTTGGAATTCCTAGTTCCTGGTGTTTTTGTTGTGTGCAAACTTGGGACTGGTGACAACCGGTTAGCCCGGATATGGTGGATGGTGTGCAACTCGGTAACAGAAGATGCTGAAGAGTAGTTCCCTTGGTTACCGAGATTTGTAACAGCCGTGAGGGCTGCCAAGATCCTCACTTCGACTGGCGCTAGGCCAGGAACAACATCACCATTTTGGTCCGTTCATTTTGAAATATTTTTGTGAATTTTGTAAGCCGTTTGCCTTGCATTAAATGTGAGTTGTGTTTAGAAACGTATTTGCGTTTATACGTTAAAATGGTAGTAGATCGGTTCACTTAAGTTAGCCTCAACAATATCTAACCTCCTGAGATGTAGAGACTGTAGTACCACAAACAGAAACGCTAATTTTCGACTGACGAACCACAGCTATGCACAAGAAGACAAGGGAGCTCAGTCTTTGCAGGAAACAACAAAAGACAGCAAGTCAGTCAACAATTAGATCTAGCATCTTGAACACAGCGAGCCAGTTCCTCAGGGCTGTCGCCAACAAACCAAAAAGCAAAATCGTCAGCATAACGACAACATTCATAGACAACTGCAATTCCTCTAAGACCGCATTTATGACCATCGTGAAGAGAAGCAGCCTAATAACATAAAACGAACTAATAACTTTATTGTAATGTCAGAACATTTGGAACACGAAATTATGATATTCAGTCAGCACCATTTTTCTCCATCATATGGGACACAAGATAGTTAGAGGAAAGATCAAATGAGTGAAGTCATGTGATAATTTTACGAGATTCCAATGGAACTACAACGGATGTAAAAATCAAAGAAACTTCTTGGGCTTCCATGCAATCACTGATCAATCAGCTTACGGACTTGAGGACATTTTAAAATCACTTGAAGAAAAAAATATAGAACTATAGAAGTGCCAGGGCCAAGGATACGATGGAGCTGCATGTATGAGCGACATTTATTCTGGAGTGCAAATTCGTATTGCTAACAAAGAACCAAATGCTGTGTTTGTACACTGTGCTGCCCACAATCTCAATTTAGCTGTAAACGATGCAGCAACGAGAGTCACTGAAGGGAAAAAATGATATATGTCTTACAAAAGATTTACACGTTTTTAAGCAGCAGTATTAAGAGATGGGACTGGCTTGCTAACGTTCATGAAATGGATGATGTTCCACTTAAGTCAGAAAAACTGAACGTTGAAAAATGTGCCCAACCCGTTGGTCGTCTCGCTTTGATTCGATTCTAGCCGTAAGATTCCATTTTTTGGACATTTGAAAGCACTGACAACAATTATTCTTCGGTCAAAAAAATATGAATAAAGAGCAGCTGGTTTTAAAAAGCAAATGGAAACCTATGAATTTGTATTCATACTCACCTTCTGGTATGGAATTTTGAAATCTACAAATACTGTATCGAAACAACTCCAAGCAAAAAATGTAGACTTGTCTAAAGCAGTTGATAGTTGAAAACTGGAACAGAAAGTGTAACAGAGTATACCGCAGCTAGTGAAATCAAAAGCTAGTGAAATCACCATGTCTATGGCAGGTGATGTGATGATCAACCCAAACTTTGAAAACAAACTACTTCGTATGCGTAGCATCAAAAAACGTTTTGAACTGTGGAAGATGAACGACTCAGCAACCCAGAAAGCCAGTTCAAGTGCAATGGATTTTATGCAACTTTAGACATAGTGATTTCCCAAGTTCGTAACCGTTTTGAGAATATGTATACAGTTGTTGAATAATTTGGTGCCTTCATACCGAAAACTCTTTGTCACTCTTTCTGGCAAGGAAATTGTTCAACGAGCAAATGAATTATCCGCCCTGTGAAACTAGGACTTTGCTTCTAAAGCTAGTTTGGCTGTAGAGTTGGTTAGTTTCCGCTCAGTACTTCGAGCTGAAATTGCACAGCTAACATCCATAACAGAGTTAGCAAATCTGTTGGTTGTACAAAACAGTGCTGTAGCAGCCAGTTATTGTAATATACAGGGTGTTCCAAAAGCCCCAGATAGGCTGAATCACTTTTAAACGGATGAGAATTGAAACTTGCACCTTTGGGGACATCGGTTGGATTGAGGGTTCTATCTTTTGGCATAAGAGACATTTTAGTACCCCCCCCCCCAGGGGGCGCAACTCAGTAATTTCAAATGGGAAGGGGATCGAGTAGCACGTCATATTCAAGCCCTCAAAGAGCTGAGAAGTGGCGCAAAGAAAACGTCGCTACGTTGCTCCAATCAAAGTTCGAAATAGCACTTTGCATTGGAAGCATTTACGCCACTAGAAAACGATTCAGACGTTCACAACGTGACTGAATGTTCCAGGTGGATAAACTGAAAGACACACGTAAAAGAAATGTTGCAATATTAAGGTCTCGCATTTTTTATTGGGGGGGGGGGCGCACAGGGCGGGGAAAATAAAATTTTGGTTGGGGCTAAACTAAAAAATTTCAAATGGAAGGGGGGAATCGAGCTGCACCTTTTTAATAAAGATCGTAACAAGGAAATATACAGAGAAAAGAAAACGACGCTACGTTGCTTCCTTCCAAAATGGTGAAATGAAAAGTTTGAAACATGTGGATAAGAGATAAGTAAATTTGTGGCCACATCGCTAAAATGCATCTCAAGAGAAAAGTGGGGGAATTCAGGGACGCAACATGATGAAACCTGAAGGTAATTTTCAAAAGTAGGCCATTGATTTACTGAAGTGACAGATCACTGCCAAGTCAGCACAATACAATAAAGCTTGATATTTTCGTGGACCCTTATTCTTTAGGATTTCGTTTGTGTCCCTCTCAAAATCCCACTCCAGCTACGGTTAAAATTGTCCTACCCCAAATTAAGGGGCTTCAACCTTGTTTTATTGTACATGTACCGTACGGTTTATCCCCCTGGAACAAACTTGGAGGAACATGTGTCACGTTCGTACTTTAAAGGGACGCCATTTTTGATTAGAACAAGGTAAAGACGTTTTCTTTGCACCATTTTTCGCAGCTCGTGAAGAGCTTTAATATGACGTGCCGCTCCACCCTTTACCATATGAAATTCTTTAGTGTAGCCAGTCATTATTTGCTATGTTCCTTCCCCCCCCCCCCCCGCAGTAAATGTGGGACCGCAACGTTGGTACTTTCTTTTACGTGTGTCTTTCGTTTATCCATCTGGAACATTCCGTCACGATTTTTCTAGTGGCGTAAATGCTTCCAATGCAAAGTGCTGTTTCGAAATTTGATGGGGCGCCATTTTTGATTGGAGCAACGTAGCGACGTTTTCTTTGCGCCATTTTTCTCAGCTCGTTAAGGGCTTTAATATGACGTGCTACTTGACCCCCCCCCCCTTCTCATTTGAAATTACTGAGTTGCTCTCCCTGGGGTCCCCATGGGGGGGGGGGGGTGTTGTTATCCGTTCAAAAGTTAGTCAGCCTATCTGGGACTTTTGGAACACCCCGTATGTATAGCTATTTTATTGTTCCTTTCGCTTCCAGTAATTGTTGCTTCGGCAGAACGACCATTTTCGAAACTGAAAATCGTCAAGAATTATCTCAGAAGTACTATGTCGCAAAAGCGGTTAAAGGGTCTGGCAACATTAAGCATAGAAAACTGCCAGCGAGCTAGGATAATAAATTCAGATGATGTAGTAAATACATTTGCAAAGCAAGACGAAAGGAATTTTAAACACAACCATAAGCTAAAAACTAGTTGTACATGTGTAAATCAAAATTAAATTAAAAAAATTAAATGTTAAAAAGCACATGTTGGATTTCTCATAAATTTGTGTGCGGGTCCCTAGGTGGGGGGGGGGGGAGGACGCACACTGGAATTTTGCAGGGAAGTGCAACGTGTCATAGTTACGACACTGAACAGCAATGCAACAAAAATGCAACTACAATGCATTCTGACAATTAAGTACTGAAACGATACACGTATAACATTTAAGCATGTTATAATAGACTGTTGGATAACAAATACAAACAATGGTTACAACAATAATTTTGCTTTTACGCGTCACTTTAGGGTCATGTGCTTCTAGCAGCAGCCCCAATTGTAGAAAGAGGCATATTCAGTATTATGTTAAACCAATATTTAAAAAATAATTATGTGCATTTAGGCCTATGCTTCATTTATGCAATGCTTTCAAGTTATTTTTTTTTAATAAAGACATACTTCCGTCTTAGTTTTTGATTAATTGGGAACTGGAATCGATTATCGGGATTTGGTATTGGCCAGTTTCGTTTAATGAGCGGCTCAGGATTGGCTCGAATAGAAAAGAGCTGATCGGCCCAGCCTTATATTTTGTCCCAATGCGGCCGAAATTTTAAATTGTGGAAACTGTAAAGGGTAGGTGCAGCGATAAATAAACAACTAAAAGTTAAAGGATGAGAGTTCACCATTTATAGTGAGAAAGGTGTATCAATAACATTTTATGTGTAGCTAAGTAGCTAGATACCTTGGCGGTCTTTCCCTGGTTGAATGATATCACTACTTACAAAGCCAAACAGCAAAGAAAGCGGAGCCTGGTCTGTTATGTCGACAGTGGTCGTGACGACGACCCTAGTCTAAGATTGTAAAAAGGCGAAGAAAATTGCAGCAAGGGAAGTCCGATGCTAGTGAAATAAATTTAGGACGGAAAAAACTGTAAGCTACTATTTTTCAGGACATGTGATAGGTAGGTTGGAAATGCTGTACAGGGTAGGTGTGACAAGAATTCGTACCGCATTAATTCTTTTCACCTAATCTCTACAACATGTCCACCCCACACATCTATATATAATACGCTTAGGTTGAGCAAGCAAATTCATCATTATTATGCACTACAATGAAAAAGGGTGTATAATGAAAGAGGGCGAGCGACCGACAATGTCAAACAAACAGATGTGGCCTATAACAATCGACATATTGCATTAAGAGCCGACTTGAAAGTTTCAAAGTTGGTTGAGTAACAATCACTGCATGCACAACCGTTGTTGGCTTTGTTGGGCTTGGGATCAGAACATAGAAACGTCCTCCATTAAAAATAAACATTTACTTCCATAACACAAATCAGCAGGGGTTCAAAGAGGGAGCAGAGATGGGGATATTCAGACCAGACAATAGGGGAAACCGGGGCCCACTACAGTGTTACGCTCAGGTATGCGGGAACCAGCTAGCCGTACAGCTAGTCTTTAGAAGAATAATTAAGCTTATTGAAAAAATTATCATAACTTTTTTTGTATTTCTATATTTCTATCCAAATTTTTTTTCGTGATCACTGACACAGCGTAACGTTTTAAAAAAAAACTTCCACTATGAGAAAGTATTTTAGGGATGGGAATACCAGCAGGAAAATTATTTAGTGGTACTGCATGGTGCTTCTTCGAAAAATGACAAATCGTCTTAGAAGGCGAGTGAGGCAGAGGGAATGGGGGGGGGGGGAGGGGCAAACACGGTACCAAACCTTTCTACTTCATCATTTAAAATTATAATGCTGCACATGACAGTTTAGAAACCATTCTCTTTGTGTTTAGGAGTGTGTAGAAAACCCAGTTATTGTAAAATACGAGTATAAATCGCCTGAGCTCGCCTTTAATATTCGAGTTAGGTGGTTGAGTGAAGGGGGAGGTTGGAGGTGTGAGGCGTTGGCGAGTCATTTAATCCAGTCACGCACAAGAGGGAGTCATGTCTCCCGGCATTTTTCCGTGTTGAAACAATTTGTCACCGTTAATCAGCGATAACAATGATGAGGCGTTTAATTAAAACAAGAAAGTGAGAGGGGAAAAATATAAATAAAGGATGAGAAACGATTACCAGCTGTCATGGACCTAGAATCAAATACGGCACTACGGCGTGCACTACGACCTTTGTGGACCTGGAATCGTCAACCATTTTTTTTTTTTTTTGTATTCTACGTCAGTCGATGGCGTTAAACTACAGTACAAAATTCTACTCCATTTTTCTATACCGGCTCCAGGAAACAATGCGCTTTTAAAGAATTTAGTAAATCTAGACACACGCTAGTGTGCCGCGCCAAGTTAGGCAACAGACATCACATCAATTCAATTGTCGAGGTTGTAAACCATTGTAGCGCGACGCCATTGTGTCAGTGTCTTATATCTTGAAGCATAGTTAGGCTCATTTCAGGTACTTGGGGAAAAATAATAATGCGGTACAAAAGCTTAAATTGTGTTGAAATCGAGAGCAATGACCCACCTGACAAAAATTAACTCGTGTTTGAATGCCAGCTATGCTGCTTTCAATGCAAAATCTGCCCCTCAATAACGTTGAAAATGTTGCTAGCTAGTCCGCTCATCCCCATGTTAAATCCCATAGGGTGATTATTCATCGATTCCCAGATAACGGGAAGGCTTCCAGCGATGAAATTGGACGAATGGGTGCACTACAATATGAACTGCGTACCTTTTATGGTTTGGAGCCTGGGATGTAACAGGGATGGCGTGGGAGGGCGCGTAAGTACGAAACTATTGTTATAACCATTGTTAGTATTGTCGGCATCGTCTCTCATTGGACGGCCAAAGTTGCGACAATGAGAACGTGTATACAGACGTACGTGCCTAGGCACACACTAGTGTGTCACAATAAATCTAAACAACGTTGCAAAGAAATTGTATTCACGTGTATACAACAAATTACAACAAAATTAAAACCAAACCGAAAGCCAATAAAGAGGTGACTAAATTGAGAATGGTTCGGCCTATAGGCAAAAGGTTGTAGCAAATTGTTGAAAACTAATTTCTTGTTGACATGGCACTTATTACTCATCTGCACGGTAGTGGAGTTGAGTCAATACACAATTAAAAAAAAAGGAGTGATATCATATCAAAAACCAAAACTTGTAAAAGGGGCCGCCAAGTTCCGAATAGTTCGGCCCTTTAAAGGAGTGATATCAACACACTAAAACATTCGCCAACTTAATCGCACCGAATAATACTTTGGACGTTAAATGAAAACTTGAACATTGCTACAGGAAGTAGCAATGTTCTAGTTTTCATTTAACCTTCGAATTATTATGCGGTGCGACTAAGTTGGCGAATGTTTTGGTGTGTTGATATCACTTCTTTGAACTTCTTCGCTGTTGTCGTAATGGAGCGGGCTCCGCTTTCTTTGCTGTTTGGATGTTTGACTAAAAAGGGTCGGCCTTTGAAAGTAGTGATATCATTCCACCAGGTAAGGGTGGCCAAGGGTAGAAAGCTACTTAGTTGGAGAGTATCATGAAAACGGTATTGATGCATCTTTCTCTCTGTGAATGGTGGATACTCATCCTTTAACTTTTAGTTTTTCTTTATCCCTGCACCTTTCCCTTACATTTTCCACAATTTGAATTTCGGGCGCAAAAATATTAAGGCTGGGCCGATCCTTAAACGAAACTGTGCCAATACCAAATCCGTACCCGATTACCGATACCGAATCCCCCAATAACTTAAAAAATTGGCCTTTGGACCATTGGAAAGGTGGGGGAAAAACGTTGAAAATGGTGCATTCAAACGTCAAAATCGGTCGACGAAATGTGAAAGTATCTTTAATTTGGTTTATTACCGATGTCTCTTGATTTTATGTACCGATCCTGATTTCTACTGATATTGCAATGTCGGTAAGGAATTACGTAAGGCATTCTGAATCGGTAATCGCGTCGGCCCAGCCTTATAAAATACTAGTTTGCCCGTGCGCATGCTGGGCCCCGCGCCCCCCCCCCGGTGTTTGGTCTTTGGTTTTAAATTTATCAAACTGAAGACCGAACATGTGAATGGCTCCCACTATGTCCTTTCCCCAACAATTACTTTAACCCCCAATCCCCACACTCCTGCCCCCTCCCGGATTCGGATAAGTGTCCCCCAATACACGCTTGCCCACCTCCCCCTCCCCGAAAACGTCACCCCGTGACATTCTCCCTTTGGTGCAGTCCCGGGAAAGTAGCTGGCGTGTGTTTGACTGAAGGCTAAACAAAACCCTATCACTGAGAAATCCAGCATTCAGTAAGCAAGTAATCCCATGTTTAAGTTAATCCTTTGAAACAATTCACTTCGGTAGCGCGCATTGCCCGCCGCACACACTTGCCCTGACACCTTCTCCCTCACCCCCCCCCCCCCGAAAACGCCGCCCCGTGACATTTTTCCTTTGGTGCAGTCCCGGAAAAGTCGCACGCGTATGTTTGACTGAAGGCTAAAAAAAAGCCACGAGAAATCCAGCATTCAGTATGCAAGTAACCCAATGTGTCCTTTGAATCAATTCACCTCGGTACCGTGCATGGCGACATTGTTGCAAGCAACGATTGTTGCCGCCCACTTAAAAACAATTCAGCTCCTTGAACATTTAGAAAATAAATACGCCTTTCCATCGTATCAGGCTGCCAATTTTGAGGCCTCGAAATTAAGACCAATCGTCGTTTGGTTTAAAGTTGTCTGGTTTGTCTGGACACGGGTTGTTTTTTGTTTTTAGCTCAAACGCCGACAATGGCACAGTTGTTGTTGGCCGCTTTGGTACCACAACAATACCAAAAAAACAACCCAAAAACGGTACGGCAGGTCTGGTAAGTGGCGCCATCTTTTCGAAGACTTGTCCGAACATATCAAGTTTGGTAAGTGGTGCCATCTGTTCGAAGAGTGTCGAAGACGTTGGAAAAGTGTCCCAACCAGAATTTGAAGGTAAGTCCTGTCAACAGGTGGTACTACAGGGTGGGGTACTTGATTGTACGACGGAATGTCGTGGCCGGTGACTTGGCCGCCTGCTCCGATGCTTTTAGTTGCTTACGGTTAACAGACACATGTCTGCTAGTGAGGCCAGATCAGAATTCAACAATCAATAACAACAATCGATCTTTCAACAATCAATCGTTTAACAATCGGGTTCCTTTAACAATTAAAAACGGATTCAACGTCTCGTTATGGTTTGGATTTTGGCTCTTGTTATTGGTCCATTTTGTCATCCTGATGGATCGTCAACCCCATGCCCGATTCCGGATTTTTCTTTTGATAAACCTTGTCCATCCTCCCGTGCTACTGCATGCAAAGTGTGGTTTGGATAGTCCTTTTGGTTTTCGCGTGATGCGCGGTCTAAGATTACATTGGAGTGTGATCATAGCGGAGCTACGCTCCAATAATAATAAAATGTTTGTTACAATAGTACACAAGGCAGGAAAGAACCCCAGGGAGTCACTGACATCCAGCCAAAAGGGACAGCATTTAAGATGCGGAAAGGAAAGTATTTCAGGTTACAAGAGATAGCACAAAGAAGACCGACCCAATTTAAACTGTCAGATTCCCCAATCGCCCTGGCAACCAGTAATAAAAACATTGTAAAATGAAAAACAACAGGATAAAAAATGAAAATGATTAAAAATAAAGTTATATCTAGAACGCGCTAGCGCTTCGCCCATCAAGTTCATATTGTTGGATTCATGGCGTATATTTTACTGCCATCTGATTGTTGTTGTTCAATTGTTGTTGTTCATTGTCAGTGTTAGGGCGAAAGCTAGCCACTGCTTCTTTTACCCGAGGCATTAAACAGGCGTTTTCTGGTATTGAATACTAAATAATAATGCGACAGAAAGCCTTGGAAATTGCATAGATCGACGGGGTTTACCGAGTAGACAAGAGAAAGTTCTGTTTCAGAGTTGTGCATAAAGGATTTCAATACGAAAAACGTAGGTCAACATCGTTGATTTCATGCTAATTACTACTTATTACTACTACTAGCTAATTCCGCCCAGATAAAATAATTGATGCAACAGATATGCTTGAAAATAGAAATTCAGTTTACGTTTGACTCCTATAGGTGTAGGTGCCTTTTGTGGTTTGACATTTGGGGATGTTTTAAATCCAAAGATTGTAATAATTTGTAATGCTATTTTCGTGAACGTTGGGAACACGCCATCTGTTATCAAAATAATCCTACATAGCCGAGTAACAATGCAGGTTCGGGTACCTATTGCTTCCGTTTCACAATTAAATCCAAGTGATACATTGTAATTGTACCTAAGTATCTCATCATCTACTATACTGTTAATGGGGAAGAAAATCCGTGTTGGATTACCACTACTTGAATTAAAAAAAAAAAATCTAGATAGACCTAAACTAAACGAAACTAACTTAATCGTGCTCAGTTAGTAGTATGGTTTTAGTTGTATTTACGTGTATAATGGTTTGATAAACAGCAGTAAGGTTCACGTGGACTAAACAGTACCTAAAACACTGTAGTATCTGAAACTATACAGAAAAGTTAATTTGTGTTCCTTTGCTGTTTTGACTTCGGCTCACCTTACCTTACCTTAAACATCAAACGATTCGTTTTTGTTTTCTAATTCGTTGTACTTTGACATACCAAGTTGGTCTTCTGTACTCTTTGCAAACGCACTGAATTTCGCTCGTTCATTCAGTGCAAGTCTTTCGTTTGTAAGTTGGCTTTTCTACAGTTTTCTTTCAGCAAGTTTGGGTTTTATTCGTATTACGCCCGGGATTTTCTTTCGGCCGTGGTTTGGTTTGGCCCGTGGTTGTTTCCTAGTTTTCGGTCGTTGTTGCGTGAACATTGACTGCGACTGGGTTTTTTCTTCCTGTAAGTTTCCCTTTTTCTCCCATCTTCTCCCACCTCTTTCATCCCATCATCTCCCTGCCCTCACCCTCCCCTCTCCCCTTTCCTCCCTTCCTATCCTGTTACCCACACAGACGCACTGCCCCTCTCCCTGTTTATCGCTTTGGCTTGTGATGTCATTTATCACTGTTGCCTGAACGTTGACTGAGCTTGGTTGTTGTTGTTCAGTTAATGGGTATCAATCATATGCTTACTGGTCAAAGACGCAATGCCCCCCCCCCCCACACACACACACGGGCAATAGTCGTGCAGAGCCTACCGGCTTCGCCCGGGGTTTTGTTTCGCCCATGGTTTCGTGCTTCTCCCCCTCCCCTCCCAATGTCTTTATTTTCTAAAGAGCAGGGCTAACAGAAGCACTGCGTCACACCGTTGAGGAACCGCCAACTCCTAGACCTAGACGCACTGCCCCCCACACAGGCATATTTCATTCAGGCCCTCTCGTCACTCTCAATCTATCGCTTTGGCTTGCGCAATCCGTACCGTGTGAAAAAACACTCGCCCGTTTTCATTGTAGGGGTTCTCCTTCCGGGGTCATCGTTGCGTCAGTACTGCTATGAGACTTTGGTTTATAATGTAAGATTACAAACAGGTAGGGAAATGGGCAACGAACATTTTAGCTTTAAAACGGCAGGGTGACGTCAAACCACTATACACTAAACTAATTCATAAGGAGTAACTGAAGCCCGTGCTGTGCACGGAAGATGTTTGATTCACTATTTGCAACACTGGGACGACTTGGTCTCTCATGTGTTTGTTTCGTAAGGCGTGTATCCCGTCTATGTATTTTTGCGCACACCGGGTAACGAACGCTGATTTTCGTTCACTTCGCTCACTCAATGAGTACTTCCCCCGACCCGGACACCATGGACTATCTCCCGGAGATAAATAAATACGCCTTTGTACATCAATGTCGAAACCTTTAGCCTGCGGGCGTTCTCATTTTTTCCCTCACTATTTAACCGAATTTTACTAATCCTTTTCTTTTAATTGTCCACAACGAGAGAACCTTTAGCAAGAGGTTAAGTGTGGTGCACGGGTGGTGTTTGATTCACCGTTTGCAACATTGCGACGGTTTGGACTGTCATGTGAAGTGGAAGGTGTGTATGCCGTCTTTGTATTTTTGAGGACGCTGGCTAACAAACGCTGATTTCCTTTCGCTTTGCTCGCTTCGCGCCTCCCCTTACCCGAACTCCCAGCACTTTCATATGAATATTTCCACCGGAAGTAAATAAATACGCCTTTGTACAGCAAAGTCTAAATCTTTATCCTGCCGGCTTTATCATTTTTGTTCCATATTTAAGTTTCAATAATACTTAAATTTTAATCATCTACAACGACAGAAATGACTACCCAGCGTTTAGTCAAAGTTTACTAGTCAAAGTTTAATATTAAGTTGTATATACGTGATACGTTTTATCCATTAAAAGTTACGTTTTCAGTTTGCACACACGGACTAACATACACTGATTTTCATTCACTTCGATAACTCAATCAGCGCCTATACTGACGCGGACTCCATGCACTTTCATATGAATATTTCCACCGTCAATAAATAAATCCGCCTTTGTACCATGGGTTGGTGTATGCTATTTTTTTTTTTTTTGGTACTTGATTCTGGGCAGATAGTAAAGCGCTTTCAATATATAACGAAGTTTCACTAATCCTTAAATTTTAATCGTCTACAACGACAGAACCTTTAGCCAGCGGTTTAATAATTAAGATGCACCTACCTAAAATGAAGCATTGTTTCGTCCATCGTTTCAGTTTTTTGGCAACAATCAGTTTTTAGTTTATTGCCAACAATCATTCTGTTAACAATAATCGAATACTGTTATTATTAGACGGGTGTCCGGCGTTGGTTGGCTGGCCGGCTGGGTCGGGTGGCCGTTTTACAACACTGCAACTCGTTTTTATTAATGTAGATAATGCTTCCTCGTTACGTTTCTTCAAAGTGTGAGTGAATTGTTGACTCAAAGTATAGTTTGCATTTGTTTGGTCTGTTTAGTCAACGGCTTGCGGCTGGCGTTGGCTGATTGGCATTATTGCCACATTGTTTAAAACAATAAAACTGATGGTCCCCGTAACTCCGAAATGGCTCGACTAATTGAAATCTCTATTTCTATAAAGGGCACATCTCCGGAAGTAGATCTTTCAAATGAGCTAAGAATCAGCTTTCTACGACAAATGTCCAAGCCGAGCGATTCCAGCTCAAGTCCAAAACCCGAAATGACCAATCGAAAATTAATAAAAGTTGGTACACGTGTTCAGCAAGTCCAACAAAGCTTATATGTAAAATTTAAGTGGAAAATATTAATACGCAGCGGGGAAAGTAAGCATCGAAATGTCAGCTTAAACATGGGACATCGAGGTCAAACCTCCGCCTTTACTAATAAAGTATTTCATCGTCTACTAAACTGTTTATGGGGAGAAAATCCGTGGTGGGTTACCGCTCCTTGAATAAAATAAAATAATAATCTAGACACACCTAAACTAAACAAAATGAACTTAATCGTGCTCAATTGTTTTACAACCAAAGAAATACGACCTCTTTATTGGAAATAGAATCAAGCACCGACCATTAATTATACTATACGATTTTCTTCAGGCTGTTCAAGAAACGATTTATAATTATATTTTCATAAGGAGCTCACAATCAATACTTACACTAAAGCAGAACCATAAAACCACCAAAAGGGGTGATATCATACAAAAACTACAGAAGGGTAAAGAGACCCATCAAGTTTTGGCCATAGAAAGTAATGATATAAGAGCCAAAATGGCTGCCACCAAGTTTTCCGTCGCAACCCTGATCACTCAATCTTAACTGACACCTCGGTGTTGTCAGTTAAGCGTGAGTGATCACGGTATGGACCACAAACTTGGTGGTAGCCATTTTGGGTCTAATATCATTACTTTCTATGGCCAAAACTTGATGGGTCCCTTTACCCTTCTGTAGTTTTTGTATGATACAATAAAACGGACAACCTCAGAAGTAGGAGCAACAAAGGAGAATCGGTGAATCAATTAATGTGCATTGCTCAGACCTTTTTAAAAATGATGATAGGTCGACCAGTGACAACAACCTTTTAAATATATATTTTCATAGAATGTTGCACTCGGCAAAGAGTTCCAAACTGGGGCAACTCTAATGGCAAAGAAATGATGTCTACAATTGAGTCGTGCATGCGGGATGATTAATTTGTAACTATGGCTCCTCGTCCAGGATACAGGACTTAATTCGAAGAATAAACACGCTAAATAAATTATACTTAAAAATCATGATAGGCAGGTAGATTTCTCTGGTTTTGAGGGGAGAATTTGATAGCTATAGTTTTACTTATGTATTTTGACCTACTGAATCCAAATTTTCCTGTCCCTTTACCTTAGCGTTTACCCCAAAATTCAAGATGGCGCCCAATGTGACATCCCGCGATCCTATTTAAGCAATAAATTTGCTTTGGTAGCCACCAAACCAGTGCCGGTTACTAGTTATTTCAATCAATAAATAGCTTCTAGTGGCGCGTAGCACGTAATAAGATATAACTCGGCTTTCAATGCACATAAAGCCACCAAATTAACTCCAACTTGTTATTTAGTTGAACCCCATAGTTATCAACCTAGACAATTTGTTAATATAGGTTAATATCGGATCTATTAACAAAAATGGCGTCCAAAATTGCTTCTGCTAGCACATAAGGTGTTACTCGGTTCTCAATGCACAAATGTAGAGCCACCAAATCAACACCAATTTATTTAGTTCACACCATTGTTATCAACATGCTAAAATTGATTAATATTGGTTAGCATTGGCTCTAGAAACAAAAATGGCATCCAAAATGGCTTCCGCTAATATGTAGTAAGATATAACTTGGCTCTCAATGCACATAGAACCACCAAATCAACTTACGCAATTTGTTATTTATTTGACCTCCATAGATCGCCAAGGTACAGGAAGATATTGGATTCAGCAGGTCAAAATACATCAGGAAAGCTACAGCTAACAAATGGCCTCAAAACCAAAGACCTCTAATCGTCTATGAACCAAGAGCTTTCAGATAGACGGGGTGGGACAGCTGAAATAGTGATAGGAGTGTATTGAAGATAAAACATTTGGGGTTGGGGCCAACTTGAAGATCTTTTTTTCTTCTTTTTCTGCTATTTACTCACCTTTATTCGTGGCTTCGTTCTACCTCTGATTTTTCAGAGATATATTTTCGAATCAGACTTTTGGTTTTGAGGGTTGTCACGTCCCCCACTCTCCCACCTCTTTATTTTCGACCCTGTAATTGAATCTTTGATTTGTGACATGGAACGGGATGTTGCCCGACTTGACGAAGCTGAAGAGCTTGGGTGCCTAGCCTACGTCCTTCCTTCCCTCTATACGCACAGCCACCAAATTCGGATCTGCAAGCCCCCCTCGCATCTATATAGGACATGACGATTTGAAATGAGCGTACAGGACATATTACCCCATCACAGGTGCACTCGAATTTCATACGAACATTAAGTTTGTGAAGGACTTCGACAACTGGTAATATTTTTTCTCCACTAATTACATTTTGTCACATTTGGTGGTGGTTCCACCCAGGCCTGGTTCGAATACCACTCAATCCGAAGAAGATAGACAGACTTTGACGCCTTCCACCAGTGTGTAAAATGGTATTATACAAGGAGCACCCAAGTGGTTTGCATCCGAGTCGACCAGTTCAACCTATAGGCGCTAGGGGACACTTACGAAGTATGTACTGCAGGAAAAACCACAACAATGTGCGGTATTGCATAAAGTTAATCGCTAAAGTTAATAGCCAAACGTTGGGGGTACTTAAAGCACTAACAGGCATAAATAACTTACGCGTTGTTCCAGCTTAATAACGGTAGCCTAAACATGGGTTGGAGAGACGAAGTCACGACCAACCATCAAAGCCTTTCGATTATCGCTAAAGATCAAGAACGAGGGCCGTCAATCCTTTTTAAAGGGCTGACTTCTCCCTCTTTCTTGCCGAATTAAATTCCATTTCAAAGAAACTCCCGTCAATTTCTACTGAATTGCATCACGACCGAATCCGGTTTACTTCTAAAGAAACGAGATGCAATTCCCCAAAGTTGTGTCTTTCCACGCACTTGACTAAGGTCCGAGATGATGCAACCAAACCGGACCCCATTCAATGCCTAAAGATAATCATCTCTGGAGCTGCTCAACCGAGAGAATTCGGTAGAACCGGCCCCAGAGGTGACGTCTACGCCAAGATAAAATCAACTTGAATAGGGGCGGCTACATAGGCCTATATAGCACCCTCTAGTAACGGGTTACTACTTAGCAAGTTTTAATACCCCGTTACAAGTGACTCTAGTGGTGAGGAGCACAGTCCAGCGGCTATTCCCTTAGTACATCCTGCAATTTTCCCGGGTACCCCTTCATCCTTGGTTAGTGGTGGCTTCCGCTTTTCTCTGAGCCATATCTATGCAAGAGTGGAGAGTCTGGATGACACCTTGACGGGATATAACTATGTTCCTAGACGAAAAACCCGATGCCTGTGATCTCGTTGATGGATGTCTCCATATGATGACGAGCCCAGGATTGGTCAGACAGGCACCTCAACCACAGGGTGTCCCCTAAGCCTAGCTTCACCTAACCATAACCTGTGCAGCACCCAACCTCATGTTCAGTTGACCCGTTACACCCGGGGAATCCTATGGGAGTGTTTGGTTCTCCCTCTCAGATCCCCCCGAGATGTTGTGGACGTGTGTTCGAGCATTAGCACCCGAATTTTAGCGACTTTGATGTCAGTCCGAGCCCTGGCGAAGTTACACTCCATATATTAAAACGTCCGTATTCCCAGGTGTAAGGCCTGAGTGAAATATCCTTGTTTGAGTTAATAAGTAACAGAAATTGCTAATCCTTAGCTCCTAAATGCCTTTTTAACCTATAATAATATGCTATTGTCCTTATGGGCTCTGCTACATTCTAGATATGAACGTTAATGAGCTGACAGGACACACACTTTTAGCCCACGACCCGTTTCGTACAGAAAAGGTTCACAAAGGCTAATTTAACTCTTTTCCCCAATAACGAATTTAAGTTTGCTTAACTTAACATATCATAGTGACGTTTTTTTGTCATTTGCTCGAAGCCTGGTCAAAGCACTTGTTAACACGATAAAACATCGATAATAATTAATGCTCTTTCAGCTTTGGATGAAGATTTTAATTTAATTAGACCCCTCTGGTGCACTAATCCTTTTTTGTTCCGAAAAAGGGAGGAAGATGAATTCATATTGGTTGAAGTTTATTTTTGGCTTTTTTGTGTACTTCCGACAGCCCTCAATTTACCGTGAAAACCTTCTATGGGGGTGTGGAAAAAGTATGTGTAGTCGGAGGGGGCGTAAGGAGAGATATTTCCAGTGAGGAAAGTATTTTTCCTGTGCATAGAGCCTACCCGTCTTTTATAGTATTTTCCACGAAGTTGCAAATGTACCACTGTATTTATTAAACGTTTGAGTTTGGTTGGTTTGAGTTTGGTTGGTGATTATCAAACAACACCATAGCGTTTGTCCTTAAAGTCCTAAAGACATCGCCATTTTCTATGTCATCAAGGCACCGGATCCAATACGAAATTGTATTCCCGAAATTGCTTCACTGATGGAATGGATGCTGCTTATTCATCGACAAGAATGTTTGAAGATCGACCGGACACAATCCCTCAGATTCAAGAAACCTGGCACAAAATTCGAAGTTTGTCACTTTAGCCGTCAAAACCCTTTCACGTGTGTCATTTACGCTGACTTCGAGTGCCTCCTTCGCCCGGTTCAAACTGTAAAATCTGACGCTTCCACCAGCTCGCCCAGTGAAATTTGCTACCTGTAGTTTCAGCCATGTCATGGTGGGCCTGAACAGTAAAATTTTCAAAAGAGATATGAATCCTTCCAGTGTCTATCCTAGGTGAGTTTTCCCGTGTTGAGTTAAAATAAGCCATAGGCTCCACTCCTGGTGGTGCCCATCCAGCAATTCATTTAAGTCTCACATTTGCAACCATACTTCCATACCATATTTTGGTGAAGACGCGGTCGATGTGTTTTACAAATACATGGTGAAAGATGCTGTAGATTATGTCGACCTGCTAAAAAATATAAGACTTCTCAACCTCACGACAGCCAAAAAACTCTCCTTCTGCCGCCCCAACGTCTGTCACTATTGCGAGAAACCCTTCCACCACTTTGACGGGAAGCTACCAAAGAACAAATGGAAGCTCAGGGACCAGTGTCACATCAGCAGAAATTACAGGGATGCATCCCAGTTGAAATGTAAGTTGCGTGCTCGTTACCAGCAATCCACACCCGTCATATTTCATGGACTTGACACGCACCTGCTTGTAACTGTGGTGCAAACATTCCAGGGAAAAATAGGCGTCATCAGTCGGAACTCCCAAAGGTTCCAGAGTCTTACCATTAGGACCAACAGGATAAGTCTCCGCATCATCGATAGCTAAAAATTTCTAAAAGCTTTGCTCGATACTCTGGTCGTCAGCTGAAAAAAAATGGCAAGATCTCGATCCTCGAGGCCGCATTGACTGCCAGGTTAAAATCCTTGATCCTGGATAACACCTTGAATATCCTAACCCGAAAGGGCGTATATCCTTACAAACACATGACTGATACGTCTGTTTTCGATAAAGCGAGTTTACCTTCAAGACGAACTTTTTTTTCCCAGTTGAAAAACGAGAAGTTAGTAGGAGAAGAGTATGCGCGAGTCCTAAACCTCTTACTCAAGATCAAGACGAAGAAATTCGCTTCGTATCACAAGATTTACTAGATCTCGAACATTTTACAGCTGGCTGACGTGTTCGAAGAATTTAGAAAACTGTGCGTCAAAAACAAGTTGGACGCCTCCTACTACATCTCGAATCCTGGGTTCAGCAGGTTAGCCTTCCTCCTCAAAAGTTACGATCCAAATTGGAGCTATTCGTCCATGTTGGTAAACACAACCTAATCACTTCCAGCATCTGCGGCAAGGTTTCATTTATTTAAAGAGGTATGACAACGCCAACAATAAGCCCTGCCAAGTTCCGACCCTTGACAACCTTCCACCTACATCCTCAATCTTGACATGAACAACCTGTACGGTTTTGCTACGTGCAATCCCCTTCCTTACAATGGGTTCCGATGCCTAACGAAAGACACTGTGGCGGATGATGCTGACATGGGCTACATACTCGTGGTCGATCTCGAGTATTCCTGACAGTTTGCATGATGCTTACAATGATTATCCCCAGACCCCGAGAAGATAGACATCAGGGAGGAATTCGTGTCCCACTACTCTAAAAATCTACTGTTAGATGTGAATCATTCCATCAAACTGAGTATCAAGCTCATGCCAGATCTCCTGCACAAGAAGAAGTACGTTGTCGACTATTGTTCTTTGAAATTCCACCTCCGTCACTCGCTAGTTCTTGGCCGCATGCATTGAGTTCTTGCATTCAACCAGAAGCCGTGGATTAGGGACTACATGGAATGCAACACCGACAAATGGGAGCGATTGATGGCTCTGTTCGAAAAGGTTTTTTAAAACCATTAAATAATTCAGTGTTTGGTAAGATGGTGGAAAATGAGCAGAAGCGACTCAACGTCAAACGTTGCACGATTTCGAGAACGGCATTGAAATACACGTCCCAACCACACAACGATTTGTTTAACATCCTCCATGACAAACTCGTGTAAATTAACTGTTGGTCACGAAACGCAATGTGTGATCCCCCAACATACTCAGGATTGTCCAAACTAGCAATGTTCAAGTTTTATTACGAGTACTACATCCAGCCAAAGTACGGGGATCATGCCAAATTCCTCTTCCCAGACACTGATAGTCTCAGCTAGCAATTCAAAGCCAAGAGCAGGTACGAGGACATGTTGGGAGAGAGGGATCACTGCGATACTACTAATTATCCCCGAAACCACCAGCTGTTCTCCACCCCGAATAAACAAGTAGGAGGGGAAAATAAAGGACGAGATTGGTTCGTAGAGTTTGTCGGTTTGCGTTCCCAGATGTACGCTATTAAAACTCCGGGAAAGGCAACTACCATGAAGGTCTCAGGATGTAGTCGCTCTTCGTTAAACAACAGTTGGTTCTTCGATGATTTCAAGTCGTCCCCAACATCGTCGTGGAGTCGGAAGGAATATGGACGAAAATCGCTAGCGTAGGACACAAGCTAATCGCCGTTTAAGTTAGCAAGCCCCTCCTTTTGCCATACGACGACAAATGATGTATAATTGTATATTGGACGATGATGAAAACATGCTCGCCATCGGTCACTATCGCATGGACAGGTGGGAGGCATATAACGACTACTTCGATTTGGAAGTAGACTTGCTGAGTGACGAGGAGAGCAAAGAAAAACCCAATCGAAAAAAGTGGATTGGGTTAAGAAGTAAGAAGAAAACGCGAACGCTCAACGCAGACTCGATCTCCTGGAAAATCGTTAAAGAATGTTAGAGGAGAAAATATAGAGAAAGAGACAGTGGGAAAAAGAAAGAAGGGTCTCGTTGCTCCAGGAGCTAAAGAAGATTAAGTTACAGAAAAATGCTACTAATCAGAGAAAATTGCATGCTAAAGAAATAGAGGTACAGCGAGCAAAGAGATTAGTGACAAGAGCAGCTGCTTATAGAAAAAAGCAGCAGAATGAGACTGAGGAAGAAAAGAAAGCTAGATTGGAAAAAAGACGTGCAAAACCGTAATGCATTCAGTCGCAGCAAATGAAATTCGATTAATATTACATTTGTAACGAGCTTTGATGATTTCCACTTTAATCCACCATCCACCACGTGCTATCCAAGGACACCAGAGCTTCTTTTCCTTTGTGTTTCTTTCAAAGTTTTTAAGTTGCAGCTTACTTCCGCGCCTATACTCCAGTATTGAAGCCATATTTACGTATTTGTTTATTTTATATTTAGACAGATAGATTTTAATCGGCTCAAAATCTGTAAATGTTAACATATCAAAATCAATGAACCGTAACACAAGTTTAATAATAGTAAGAAAAATCGCAGTACTTAGCAGAACCCCACTTTTGCAATCGTGACATCTAATAAACCTTAGCGGAAATATAAGAATAGAAAAAAATATGCAACTCTTAGGGGAAACTCTCTAACTACCTGGACTGAAAATTCATGTGTCACGTCCGAAGGGGAAATATAAAGTTAATAAAACATATGCAGCACTTATTACAAAGTCGCTGCAGTCCACTCCTGAATCTAGACACACGCTAGTGTGTTGCGCCAAGTTAGGCAACAATCATCACAACAAACATCACATCAATTCAATTGTCGAGGTTGTAAACCATTGTAGCGCGGCGCCATAGCGTCAGTGTCATATATCTTGAAGCATAGTTGGGCTCATTTCAGGTACTTGAGGAAAAATAATAATGCGGTACAAAAGCTTAAATTGTGTTGAAATCGAGAGCAATGACCCACCTAACAAAAATAAACTCGTGTAGGAATGCCAGCTTAGCTGATTTCAATGCAAAATCTGACCGTCAATAACGTTGAAAATGTGTAACTAGCTAGCTAATTCTAGTCCGCTCACTCCCATGTTAATTTCCATAGGGTGATTATTCATCGATAAGGGGAAGGCTTCCAGCTATGAAATTGGACGAATGGCTGCAGTATGATACGAACTGCGTACCTTTTATGGTTTGGAGCCTAGGGGTGTAACGAGGATGGCGTGGGATGGCGCGTTAAGTACGAAAATATTGTTATAACCATTGTCTCTCATTGGACAGCCAAAGTTCGGACAATGACAACGTGTATTCTGACGTTCGTGTCTAGACACATACTAGTGTAGCACAATAAATCTAAACAACGTTGCCAAAGAAATTGTATTCACGTTCAATTCACGAAAAATAAACCAACTCTAAAAACAAAGCAAAATTAAAAAAAAGCCCAAAACTGGTGAAGAGGCCACCAAGTTGAGAGTGGTTCAGCGCTTCAAAGGAGTGATATCAACAAACCAAAACTAACGAAATAAAACAAATTACAACAAAATTAAAACCAAACCAAAAACCTATAAAGAGGTGACCAAGTTGAGAATGGTTCGGCCTATAGGCAAAAGGTAGTAGCAAATTGTTGAAAACCAATTTCTAGTTGACGTGCCACTTTATTACACATCTGCCGGGAATGGAGTTAGTTTAATACACAATTAAAAAAAAGTACTGATATCATATCAAAAACCTAAACTGCTAAAAGGGCCGCCAAGTTACGTATGGTTCGGCCATTCAAAGGAGTGATATCAACACACCAAAACATTCGCCAAGTTAATCACACCGAATAATACTTTGGACGTTAAATTAAAACTTGAACAATGCTACCGAAAGTAGCAATATTCTAGTTTTCATTTAAAATTTGAACTATTAAGCGATGCGATTAACTTGGCGAATGTTTTGCCGTGTTGATATCACTCCTTTGATGGGCCGAACCATTCGGAACTTGGCGGTTCCTTGTACCAGTTTTGGTTTTTGATATGATAAACATTAGCAGACATATAAACCAGTAAAAATGTGCAGCACTTAGCACAAGTCCCGCTAAACTCGTAGATCTGATTCACAGCAGAAATATAAAGTTAGTACATTATGTGTAACATTACCACAAGTCCCACTAAACTCAGGTAAACTCGACGAAAATTCAAGTGTTCATCCGAAGTGGAAATATACAGTTAGTAAAAAATGTGCACCACTTAGCAGAATATTAGCTAAACTCAAGTAAACCTGGACATAAAATTCAAGCGATGCCTCCAAGTCTGCAGTGCAAATATAAAGTAAGTAAGAAATATGCTAAACTTCGTAAAAACTGAAACTTACCAGGGGCACCTGGTTGATGTTTGTTTTTACTGTCTAACGAAAAATGTACATTATCTGTCTTATCTTATTATCAAATCCTCCCTGATTGAGGCTCAAATCCCAAGCGAAAAGTTGGCTTTCCTGCCGGGCTCGCAGCTTCCTTTACTGCGCATGCACTGGCACAGGCCTATATATCAAGCGCTCACGGCCAAGCATACTTCATCTTTCTTCCTCTCAGGTAACCTTGAAATCGAGAGGGGAGGCCGGGCGGGTAGAGGTAATGTATATTTTCAGTTCGGCAATAAAAACAAGCTTCAACCAGGTGCCCCTGGTAAATTTCAGTTTTTATATGCCGATGAAAATATGAATTACCTATATTATCTTATTAGCAGACCTCTTCAAAACATGGTGACAGGACTGTAGCATTGTGTAGACGTGTAAAAAGAATTCCAGCTCAAGTCCATATCTGTGGTGTGACAAATCAGATATGAATAAATGTTGGTACACGTGTTGACCAAGTCCATCAAAGCTTATATACCACATTTGAGAGGTAAATATTGAAAGACAGCGGTGATATCAAGCATCAGAATTTCAACTTCAACATGTCAGACCACGGTCAAACTTTACAGCCTTTACTAATACCAACAGCACAACCAGCTTCGTTGCTTTTGCTGCTGAGGCTTGGTTTGTATGAAAGGTAGAATAAGATTAAAAAACTGAACAGGTCAAGAGATAACGCTTTGGCCTTATTGCTTCATTTATTTATTTTTTATGAAGGGGGGGGAGGATGTTCGCCAGCTGAATTGAATATTTTTTGCACAGAAACTAGAAACTGTTGTTGTTAGCTTCATTTTTGGTGTTGACTGGAAGCAGTAACGTGTGGAGAGGGTGAACAAGTGCCTACCCACAAGACCCCAAGTGAAGAGAACAATTTGGTAAAAATCAAGCAGTAGGCTTTTATTTCAATTGAAAAAAATTCTGAAAATTGCCCTTATAAACTTTTCAAAGACACAATGCTGAAAAGTAAATTGTTGTACATGGCTCCGAGGGACTTAAAGCACCCCATTCTTCCCTTACCTTCCTGGACCGTTTTGTTGAATTTCTCTTCCTCATTTTGAATTCCAGTATCGTTTGCCCTCTCAAACAAAATTTCTTGGTGCGCCACTGAAGAGTTGTGTGTTGTTCTGAGCTAAAGTTTGGGAACGTTGGAAGTGTCAGTGGATCCAGTTGGTTCAAACTGTGTCAATGGGTCAAACTGGATCATTCGGTTTTGGGTCAAAATTGGGAAGTCTTCTTTGACACAGAAACTATTCCAAAGAACGTGACCATATGACACTTTGACATGATGACCGATTCTATTTTGGGCTTCGTCATTTTATCAAATTGAAGATTTTGGGATCGAATCCCTGTCAAGAAGTCTTTTCCTTCTTTTTAAGGTAAGTGTAGTGTTTTGAGAAAAAAAAAAGAAAAAGGCTTAGGAAAGAGTTGCTGTGTGTCGTAGTTAACGTTCTGGCACAAATGAATGGGCAAAACTTTTTTATTTCGTGTATTTTTTATATGGGATAAGCAACTAAATAAAAGCAGCTCTGCATCACCGCCGATACACCATGTTGTTTTGTGGGCGTTTGTGCCTGTGTAACAAAGGTAGGCACTTCTCAAAAACAAACTCGCCCACGTACCTCTCTTAACTCGTTACTTAGTTGTTCAAAATTTATTACTATCGCTATGTCCAAACACCACAACAATAATAATTATTTGCTAACGGTCTACAAATCAAAGCGCCATTAATTTAGGGCTGTTAAAACGAGTATTCTGCCATTTACGAATTTTACCCCTACGGAAAAGTTTGTTTAATGGTTATGAACAGTCAGTGGTTTTACTGCTGTAGCTAAGGTCACGAGTCGGCCATGTTGCTCCTAAATTTACAGCTTGTTTACCAAGCAATAATTCGAGCGTAAAACCATCTTGGCTATTTGGCGCTTTCGTGTGCTTGATGAAGGGCGTCTAATCGATTTTCACAGTTCGGGCAATAACTATTTGCCACTAGAATGTACGCAATTAGACAACGAATCTGCTAAGCCTTTTAATATATTCCTGTTGGTGTGTGTCTGTGGGGGAAAAAAAGTAGTGGACTGACGCTCTCGAGGATCTAGATGGGAAGAAATTCAAATGAAAACTTCTTTGCGAAACGCTATCAAAACAGCAAATGCCGAATTGGTAATATTCGTTACCCCTACCGAATCTATAGTTGGTCTACCAGCAAGCAAATGGTACTATGGTAAGGAGCGAATAGGCACGTGCAGCTGGAGATATGTTGAAAACCCAAGGAGACTCGAAGGGCTTCTTCTTTCTCACCAATTGTGCATAAACCAACTAACCGCTCTTTCGATATTTTATCCCTTTTATTGCTTTCATTACATGTTTGCCCGTTAAAAATAATAGGAATTTAGAGTATATGATACGTCTACCAGTATTCTGTGACAAATACTGTAATCTTATATTCTAATTATCCATTCTGTTGTGACGGTATGTTTTTTTTTTTTTTTTCACATAGACATGTTAAAGGCGTTGATGTTGAAAAACTTTGGAAAAAAATAAAACCTACTAGTTTCTTGTAAAACTATTTAAAAAGTCTATTTAAAAAGATTGCACACACTGAATTTTTTTTACTTGGTTAGCGATGACATTCCAACCGGACCACTTGGTTTGCGGACCACAGGGCTGTTGCTACTCATTTTGTTCAACTCGTAAAGCTCGCGGTCGGCATTTGAGACTTAGGTTTTTTTTTAAACTTATGAGGTGCTGTAGCCATACTGCGGGCATGAAGGCATGGACCAAGAAAAAACATTCCTTAGCCCTTTCATGCCCGATTAGGGTTCAGTGATTTTTTTTTATTGGGACTCGGCCTGTGATGAGATTCTAAATGCCATTCATTTGGGCAAGTGACGTTTAAAAGTGGGTAGATTAAATACCTTCATCACCTCGTCATGAAGGGCAATCTGAGGTATGACAACTCCGCTTGCCCAAAAATACTTGCGACTGTCACAGTTTGCTTTATTGACTATCAATTTTACGGGAATGTATTTATGGAGGGTTTATATCAAGGACCACAGCAGTGGTCCGACCCGTCGTGTTCAATTGTCAGACTCTATTGTAAGAAAGTCTTTGGTCAATTCGTGCATTGTTGCATGGCGGCCACTAGATTTGCTCTGCGGCCTTGCCATGCTAGAAACACCGGTTCTCTTCAGATCACCGAAGTTATAAGCAGCATTGGGACCGATTGATATATGGATGAGTGGGGGGGCAAGGTGGCCTGGTGGTTAGCACAACCGTCTCCAGTGCCAGAGGTCCTGGGTTCGAGTCCGGCCTCAGCTAGGGCCTCAGCCACCCCTGGCATTTTCAGGAAGAGAAGGGCCCTGTGATGTCTCGTGCTCATGTCGATTGAGGCACGTAAAAGAACCTGGGCATTTTCGATGGGATTTACCTAGCAAAATTGTCCCTCACTCCTTCTGGCGGCATGGCTACAGCTGGGAGCGCGTCAAAAGCTAACGTTTGATACTTGGGTGGGCGACCATCTGGGATCCCGGGTGCCTTAGGGCTTCATCAGGTTAATGACCGAAAGCAGTTAACGCTCTCTAAAACCCTTTGAACCCTTTGAACTAGCTTTGGTACTTTTGTACTTTTGAACTAACTGAGGAAAATTGTTACAAATGGGCAGTCTGTGTGCCCTGACAAGAATCGGTGTATTTGAATCAAGTGCATAAACTGCATCATTGTGATATAAGTGCGTCAAGATCGTTGATTTCAGCTACTACTGCTACTGACTAATTCCGCTCATATAAAATAATTTATGCGACAGATACGAATGAAATCGATAAAATGGACTTTCTACTTATCGTTGATGGTTGTTAAGAGTCAGTTTTGTCTGTTAGAACTGTAGGTGTGTATTAAGTCTGGTATTAGCGTTATTTGTATTTAGCATTACTTTTGTTAAGTGCATTCGGCTTCGAACTAAGGCTTCGTAATAAATCAAATCAAATCAGCAAACGTTCCGATTCATGATCCACACTCCAGCATAACTAACAAAAATAAAATCTCTGTTCGTATTCAATATATTTCTTGACCAAACTTGACCAAATAGTAGATAACTGGGCACTGGCTAAAATAAGACGTCACCCTCTCCAAAATGAGTGATATCTGAAACAAAACCCACAAGGGTGAAAGAACTCGCCAAGTTTCAGCCAATCAAAGTAGTGAAATCAGAACGAAAATGGCAGCCACCAAGTTGCTACACTCTTCTGAGCCAATTGGCTTCCTTCCTATTTAATTCTTGATTCAAGTTTGCTTGTGTTCCATTTGTTTCACTTGGCGTGTGGTGCGGTAAATAAGAGTCCCTCCAGTGGCAATTGGAAAGTGTATATATGTGTATGTGCGTGTTAAATGTTGCCTATGGTCGTTTTATTTTCGGCCGTGTCAGTATGGCTCAGTAGTAGGACCTCGGCCTTTGGTTTCAAATGTCATGCGCTCTATTGCGAACTCAGTCAGTCAGACATATACGTCCGAAAGGCAACGTAAATATAGGTTTGCATCTGTATTTTTTTAACCCTTTTGAGCCGATTGGCTTTCCGTCCTGTTTTAGTTACCAAGCTAATCCCATCGACTATAGTATATTACTTCAGACGTTAAATGAAAAACTTGACCAATGCTGTGGGTTGTCAACGGTCAGGTTTTTCATTTAACCTTTGATTTAATAGTCGGTGGAATTGGCTTGGCAACTAATATAGCACCTTGGTGGCTGCCATTTTTGTTCAGATATCACTACTGTGATTGGCTGAAACTTGACGGGTTCTTTCACCCTCGAGGATTTTGTTTACGATTTGAATATAAAAAAAATATGTGTCGTTGTTTTTTGGCCTGTAACTTGTTCAAACTGTATGAACGTTGTTATGTTACAAATAATTTCGTATAATACATAGGTTGTGACACCCACTACCTTCATTCGTCCGTTATTGTGTCGGAAAAAAAACCTCAAATGTGTATCTCCGTGGTATTCAGCATACCTTATCCCCCACAATGTCGATCATTAATTTCCAGCACCATTACAAAACAAATGCTGCTGTTGCTGCCGTCTATCTCCCAGAAAACACATTCACAGAAAATTACAAATGCAGGGTGGTCCACAAAAAACTAACGACCCCAAAATTTTTGTAAATCAAATCCGGTGGAAAAAAGTGTGAAACAGGACCATTTTTTCTGGATAGAACGTGCGATTCTGAATCGAATGATGTGGTCCCAAAATTAAAATTTTTTTCAGCCCCTAATCCCTAATAAATCCCTAATTGGCACCCCTCAGACCCAGGAGAGGACATATAAACAATGCTAATGGAACAGGAAGAGTGTTGTGTATAGAAGGATGATATCACCAGGTATAAGCTCGCAATAACTTCCCCCTCCGCTCCGCCATAATGTGAATGGTCGCCAAATTTGTAACACTCCTAAAAAAACAAAATGCAGTTTAGATAAGTTAGGGCCTTAATCACACCCTTTCCTACTCCCAGGTGAATGTGACACAGATGTTACAAAATCATCAAATTAGATAATTTTTCACGCAGACTTCGCACGTTTTGATCCTATCCTTCATCCTATCCTATCTTATCTTTTCTTCAGTGGGATAATAACATAAAATAACTGTCTTGTATAGTAGCTAAAACAGTACGTACTACTTGAAAATGACTCTGTGAGGTAAACAGTGCAGGCATCACATTCCTTCCCGAACCAAGTTTGTCCCTAATAAAGCTTAAGCCTTTGCGTCTGTTACCTCTGAGCTACGAGGTATCAGGTGTTCAAATTACGTTTTATTAGCTTCAATGCATCCTAGTGTCCTAGCCAATGTGTCCTAGTCGTCATCCACACTGCCGCATATACGCTGACACAAGTCTTCATCGATCGTCTGAAAGGCTGCAGCTATCTGCACTTTCAGGGTATCAAGGTCGTCTGGAGGTTCCTGAAATGCCCCAATGCGCCAAACACTAAAAGCCATAGATGTCAGATCAGCAGATCTAGCAGGCCAGTCTATCGGGCCCTGTCTACCCAACCACGAATTGTGGAAATGATCCAGAAAATCCTGAACCTGCACATAGTATTCCGGGGGGTGCTCCATCCTGCTAGAGGTACATGTGTTTCGGAAATTGATTTACAATTTTTACAGGAACAATGTCATCTTCCAGCAGTTGCAAGTATCTGTTACCAGTCAGTGTACCCACAATAAAAAAATTACCATTATCCCCCCTGCGTGTATCCCCGCCCACACATTGATTCCTTGTGAAGGTGGAGGTCGAGACATACTGCAGGAGAATTATGATCTGCGTTCAGGAGAGAGTTGTGCCTGTTGATGCATCTATTCAAATGAGATGTCGTCGCCTCTTATGATACGAGATCATTGCCAATCATACCAAAAAGTGTATCGTAGGAGTCTAGGTGGCGATCTGGCTTATCCTCGTTAAGTTTTCGAAGCAGACATGGCCTGTAAGGTTTTAGGCCCACGTGATTTATTGCTCTCTGCACGGACGATTTGGAAATTTCCGACGCTTGCCTAAGCTGTCGCGTAAGCTGCCTTTGGGACATGTCAGGTTGCCCCATCAAATTGGGATGAATGTCCGTAACAGTTATGAATGAATGAAGTGTTGACTGTGGGTGGCCAGAGTGTTTGAAGTCCGGAATGAAGTGTTGACTGAGTGGCCAGTGTTCTTTATGATTATCAGCCGCAGACCCAGTTCGTTCAAACTTAGCTACTTAGTTCTTGAACGTGTTGCCTGCTGGCACTGGGGCCCCATATTTCGCCAACAACGTTGTTCTTACATCTGTGAGTGTATCATTTGCATATCACCACTTGACATTTACACACTGTTCGATCTGCATACTATGTATTGTCGCTTTATTCTGAACTAGCAGGATTAGTAGGTTTCCAGCAAAACACTAACAACTCAAATAGAATAGCAGTTGAAAATTAATGTTACTAAATGAAGGTAGAAATCGAAGGATGATGTGGATTTACTTAATCGACATTAAACGTAACTGAGGTTTGTGATTTGCGTTTGGAACGAAGACAAGGAAAGTAGTGAATGTGACTAACAAGTCAGTAAAAATGGAACTGAATTATCCAAAACCTTGAGAATACGAAATTGGCCAAAGGTGTTACTTGAAACCTAATGAACCCCAATGAACCTACGAAAAACTATGAAACCACATGAACTTTTTGTACTACAACGCACATACAGGTACTCGCAGGCCTCAAGTATGTCAATCAGGTTTAAGCATGGAGCTGTCCAGCCATAAAGGACGATTCCACTTAAGTTGTGGAAGGATGGCACGACCACTGAAGAAAGGGGTAGGACGTGTGTTAACGTGTGAAGTCGGCGTGAAAGGCTACCGTAATTTGCTGATTTTGTAACATCAGTGCCTCAATAACCTGGGAGTAAGAAAGGGCGTGATTAAGGATCCTCACTTACCTAAACTGCATTTTGTTTTTTAGCAGTGTTACAAATTTGAAGACCTTTCACATTATGGCGGGGAGGGGGGGAGGATCCTAATCCTGGTGATATCATCCTACTTTACACAACACAACGTTACAGTGATATCATTCTCCAGTCGAATATTTCAGACATTTTAAACGCTGGAACGTGGCCCCCCCCCCCCCCCCGCCCCCGGGCGGCGTGCCCATCGGTTCCTGCGTGTAGTACTTAGTCCGCCACGTCGTTACCTGAGTCGAATATTATGAAATTTTAGAGGTCATTGTCAGATTCCAAAACTCTTCCCATTTCATTAGCATTGTTTATCTGTGCTCTCATGCTTCTGATGGGTTCCAACTAGGGTTTTTTTTTTTACATAGGGGGTGAAAAAAGTTTAGTTTGGGGACTAAATCATTCGATTCAGAATTGCACGTTCTATCCAGGAAACATGGTCCTATTTTACTTTTTTTCTTAGAATTATTTGAGATTCGGATTTGGCTTAGAATAATTTTTTTGTGGACTACCCTGTATTGTGGACAGCAGAACAGTTTCCCAAAACAACTTCGAAGTCATTATTGCATTAGCTAAATGTTCATAATTCGTTGTTAATGTGTTATAATAGCAAATTAGTCTAGAAATTTTGAGGAAATACTTTTTTGGGGGATCAATGCTTTCCAACACCAGATATTTGCCTTACTTCACTTTCACTGGTTCATGGTGCAATCTGGTGGGCAGAATGTTGACTAAAATAGGAGGTAAAATATATCATTGAAATAACATTGACAGCTATTTAGGCACCGTATTTCGTAGCAATGGAATTCAATTCTGAACTTGTAACTACTGCTTAATTAAGTTAAGGCAACACACTTACTGACTGCAAAAACCGTTGTCTATAATAAGCCATACGTTTTTTTGTCAAAATAAAAAAGAATTAGTGTACATACGGGCATACAAATATCAACTAAATTCAGTCGAAATTGGGCCTTTCTGCTACTTCAGCAATTTTTTGGCTTTAAAAGAGTGAACGAAAGAAAAAATGTAAAAATACGATTATGTTCAGAACTGCATCCTCTGTTATTTCATGCCAGAATTTTATCTGTACTAGTAATACGCTCTTGTCAAAAAATCTAAAAATCGTCTTTTATTCAGTCAGAAGGAAATCCCATGAAAAAATGTCAAGTCCAAACTTTGTGTAGAATACATGAAAGTTGATATCGATGCCCGTGGGGCGGGGGGG